>QOCX01000871.1:29898-48832 GCA_005959815.1 Sarcophaga bullata
TTATAAATAATAGACATGATATTGCTTTAATTAAATTGTCGTTTCTTTGTTGTTGTTGTTGTCGTTGTTGTTATTGTATATTAATGTTACAATACATTTACCAAATATCGACATTTATGGTTTACAAATACTGTACGTTGAAGACTTGATGATGATGACGACAGTGATGACGGAGACTGAGGCTGAGACTTTTGTTGCCATGCGTACGTGATGGTGTTTTGCGGCTTCTAATCTATTGAAGGCTTAAAGGAAACAACCATAACAGCCATAACAAAAATCTACGTGATCGTATAGCAATAGATTTTCATGGATCATGAAGTTCAGATGAAAAACATCAGACACCACCATTCAGCCATTCATGAATGAATCGATGGATGTATGCTTTCAGTATGCAATTTATGATTCGTTTTATTTAGAGTTACAAACTTAATTTATTTGCCAATGATTTCTATAAATTTCTATATGTTTGTACCGTTTATATTGCCACATATGTATGTGTGTTTGTAACTGACGCGTAAAAATAATTACAATGCACGTATGACTTAAGGGGTTAAATTTTCTGCCAGCAATTGTTGCTCGTAATTGATAAATAATTTCGGTTATGAATTTAATTGATGGCAATTAAATTAAAATACAACAAATATTTGTTGTAATTTCTGTTTTAATATAATTGAAGTCTATATACACTTACGGGGGCAAATTCCGCGTAAATATTTCTTGTTGGCATTTCATAATGACACTTTAGAGAGAGATTTTTATGGGAAAAATTAAACAACAAACAGAAAAAATATGCATTTTGAATATCATATAATTGATGCCTTATTTACTGTTTATGGTTTATTTCTACGCTTGCGAATATACAGTCAAAGCAAAAAGTCTACATACAAACATTTTTCAAACATTCTTGATTGTAAATGCCTTTAAACAGCGCTATCACATATTTTTCAATTTGATAAAAATCATACAACGGTGTATGCAGACTTTTTTCTTTGACTGTATGTACACTCCATTCTATTTTAAAAAAGTCATAAAGCCTCAATATGCTTTATGTAAGCGTAAGTGAAATTTTTTTAGGTTGATTTGTGGAGTCTACTCAATTGCATTCCTTATAATGACATTATAAATCCATTAAAAAGTATAGCCAATCCAAAAGGCTGTAAATATTCTTCTAACCTGTTATTGGATATAACCCTGGATCAGGATATTCTTATAACTTTTCAAAGATATTAATTCATAAAGGTTCGAATTATCGAATACTTTAGCTGTAGCGCTCGCTCTATTTCTTATATTCACCCAAAAGAATGGATTTTATACTAGACTTTATCATTAAAAAAAAAGAGATAGCGAGTACTGAAATTGGTTGATAGAATGTAGTGTGTTGAATTAATAGACATGAGGACAAGGTTCAAACCCCAGGTAAAACATCTCGATCAAAACGAAATCTATAAAAAATATTTCTTCGGCGACTTCCTCCCAGGAGATTTCTGGTAAAAAATTCGGAGAATCATTGAAATATTGCCCTGAAACCTTTCTCGCATTAAATTCGGAGTCGAATTTAAACTCTAGCTCCTGCCATTTGCGTAAAAAATTAACACACATAACTCGAGTGGTGTATAGAACTAGACTGTAATCCTGATTGAAGGGTCCAATTATGTATGTATGAGAGTATTGTAAAGCTTATGGATTTTTTATATTTTATGTCTCTCGAAGAAAAACTGGTTGAGAGAATTTTCCCCTTATAGCCTCAGCTGTTTTGTATTGGAAATTCCAGTAGAGTTCTCCGAACTTTGACTGTTAATATCGGCCATCTTGTTAAGGCTCCATCTGTCGAATTAGTTGTCATTTATTTAGTCGGTTTTGCCTAATCACCATGGACTGAATGTAATCGATATCGAGTAGGCGACGACGATTGTTCACTCTGACGCAGTTGGCAAATAAACCTAATTTTCATCGAAAAATCATTTTCAACGAAGAGGCCCTTTTTTGGATAAATGGATGAGTAAACAAACAAAACTCTAGAATTTGGGATGATACAAGTACACATGAGATCCAAAAGCGCCCAAAATATACACAAAAAATTACTATTTGGAGTGGATTTTAATCAGGTGCTGCCATTGTCACATATGTCCTTGAAAGTGATGTTGCCCAAGTCATCACTGTCAACGAAGAGCAATATTAGACAATGATTATTTACTCTTTTCGGCCTGAATTGGATGATATGGATACAAACGAATTGTAATTTCAACAGATCGATTCTGTGAGCCAAACATATCATGCCATATTGGATACCCTATACGAGTGATTTGAAGGCAAGGTCATCCAACGAGAAGGTAATGTAAACTGGTATAGAGAGATAGAGAAATCGTTCGTTTTGACATCGTTAGAATATGTATTGTTAGGTTTTCCCAACTCGCAGACATATACAAGTAAGACACAAACCACATCGGAGGGATATAAGCAATTGAACCTCTATCAAACGAATAAAAAATTTCGATTATTTGTCAAACACACTTTGTTTTATTTTAATTAAAAGTTGAGGAGCTCTTATAAAAGATTTGAAAATAGCTGCAGCATTTCTGCTGAAGATTTGACTAGTGGAAGTATGCATTTAAATTGCATATTGTAGGTGCGTCTCTAGATAGTAAGATCTTGTAGTCTCACTGTTAATATCTTAGTTCTCTTACTTCGTCAACGTTTAAAAGCAGTGGTAATAGGATGCATCGTTCAGACCTCTACTTATTTCTAGGGAACATAATAATAAAAATATTCGTACAAAGACATTACTTTGTTGGTTAAAAACAGTGCGCAATAAAAATAATGAGATTTGGATGTCAAAAATTGCGTTTGACCATGATACTGTAGAGTAATACAAGACAGATTATAGGAAATATTCACCAGAAATGAAGGACAAACGTGATTGGTTTATGGACCATCTAACGGCAATATGTTCAGACAACTAAAGAGACATTTTGTTGACTTCGTTACTTTTGCAGGATGTCCCAATAAAATCGAAATCAAATGAATAGCTAACATTAACTGCTTAACACTAATGCAAACTGTTGAAATGCATGGAAAATCAGACGCATTAGATGGATAAAAAATTCAAATGCAGACCATATTTTATCTGAGCTGGGATTTGAACCAAGGACTCTTGTCTAATAAACTAGCACACCAACCTATCTTGTCTATAATTAGATGTCTCAGAACTAAAGTACTAGAGTTTTACCAAATTCAACAATTTTGTTCAAACTTTTACTGGCATCTTCATTTTCTGCCATGAATGCTAAAAAAAAAGTTTATCGATTAAGTGAATGGACTAATGCGAGATGATTTGTTCTACATTCAGTAAATTGATTGAATTTTTTATCCTTCACTTGAAACTTTCCAAATTTTTTATGTGTAAACGTTTTAAATCAAATTGGCAAGCATTGTTTCACTACATTTTTCAAATATTTTCGTTAATAAACTGCAACTAATACGGATACTGGCTGTTTCGGTCTCAAGTCAAGAATTATTATGTAGAACTTGTGTGAACAAAAAAAAAAACAAACAAAAAATGAAAACGAATAATTTGTTCATGTCATTTTGAACATTTCAAATCCTATGACTAACAAACGCTCATAATAATAATCATCAGTCCAATGGACCAACTGGACCAAGGAAAAAATAAAAACAAAAAATCAGAACAACAGCAATTGATTGAACATTCTTTCCGATAGTTATTGATGAATGTACTTCGAGTACAATGAATGCAATTCAATTCTTTGTATGGTTATTTAACCAAAAAAAATATGGAGATTGTTAAATTGCTTTTAAGTTGTTGTTGTTGTTTTTATTGTTAATCATAAACGTAAACTTTTAACCTCTTTAAGTTAAATTACTGACCAAATTTACTCAACACCCCCAATAGCTAAACACGATTTTGTGGGTATGAATTTTAACAACTCACCACCACCACACGAATACAAATAAACAAACATACACATCAACATACATACGCTTTTTCAATAGTGAGTGGCATTAAAGATATAAATTGTTGCTACAATTGATGTTGTTGTTGTGGTTGTTGTCTCTAGTGCTTCTTAATTTGTTGAAACAATGATTGTTTTTCTGTATTTTTTTCCAAGTATTTTGGCCAAGTTAAAGCAATAATGAAATCCAAACAAAAATAAAAATGAAAATATTGCTCATACAAGTATGCGATGGTGGTAGTTGTTTGTTGTTGCATGGACTTGAACAGTATGAAACACGTGCAACAACATCTTGTGTTGTTATTATAGTTCATTGCTGCCACTCTATACGTTGGTGGTGTTCTTGAAAGTATTTCTGGGTCTGTGGTAATGCAGTTCGTTTCATAACATTATTTCGTGTGGTAACTGAAACAGAGCTTTAAAGGAGTGTATTCGAAACAAAATTATTTGAATTTTTATGAAATTAAACTGATAATATAGACTCGGTAAGATGCATAAAATATAATAGCATTACGACAGACAACCTTCGGTATTTAGTTTGCTAAAGAAAAGAATTTATGTTGCAGTGCAAAACGCTAAGAAGTAACAACAACTATTGCATAAAATCCTAGTAAAGAAATCTTCAAACAACTATCAATAACAATAGCAGAAGAGACTAGTCAGAACCATTTAAAGAACAACAGTCAACAGAAAATGTAACCAAAGCCGAGCAGTCGTATTGTGCTGCTAACAATTACTGATGCATGGACTTAAAGATAAAGAAAACTATTGAAGACTATTGGAAAATTAAGAAGTAATAAAGCTGCAGGCGATGCTGGAATACCAGTAAAAAGTTTACGAGCTGCCTCAAATCAGACTTTAAAGCAGACAGTAGCGTATTGAGGGTTTACAACAGTAAGAGATGGACTTATCTGCTTAACATCATATACAATACGCTGGTAACGATAAAATCTTGAAGGAAAATACTGACTAATCTGCCTAGTTTAGGTCAATACTATTTGCAATACAATAGAACAGAATACAACATAATGTAACGCCTCTTAATCGATTACAAAAGAAGCTGTGGTTACATCAGATGAACTGCTATATGGTAAGCATTAAGAGAAATATCAGTAACCTTAGAAAATAGAATACAAAGGTGTTCATAACGAGAGGATCAGCCAACTAAATCTTACCATTACACGGCGACTTCCTCTCAGCAGATCTTTAGCAAAAACTCTGAGAGTAAATAAAATTGTCGTTCGGAGTTGACTTTAAAAATGTAGGTCCCGCCACTCATGTATAAAAATAACACACACAACATAAGTGGTGTGAGAAGCCAGGCCGTAATCTTGACTGAAGGGATCACGGACATGCAACAAAAATGGCTAAGAGTATTCAAGACCACTCTCAAATGCAATCGAATAACGACATCAGCAACATCGATCTCTGAAACTTCAACTTTCAAATTGGAATCCTTAAGATTCAAAACAACATGATCGACTACTGGGGCAGATGGAAAGTTGTGCAAATAGAAACAGCAAAACGAGGTGGTATGGATAAGCTATTGTTAATGTTTTTATGTACACTTCGATGAAAAGACCTTCAATCGCTATACACTCCCGATTAAAAGACCACAATACATTTTTGCAGAAGGTGTTCATGTTTATGTTCTAGCATTAGATCTTCCCTTTAAAATATAAAGACGTACCTTAAAGATATAAGAATTGGTCACGTAATACAGCGGTACGACTTCTAAAAGTAGTTCAGGACAACATTCCATATACAGAGGTATTGAAAGATAGTGCAGCGTATACCTGCTTTCAGATTTTCACTTAAGGCTCCAAATTTATTGGAACTGTAGGTAATGGCATCTTTTCGCAATAGAAGGGTATAACTGAATCCATTAGTCTTCCGGATGCGGCAAGAATTTCTTAGAATGAATACATTTTCAGAACGAATATTACTTTACTTTCTGATAGCCAGGCGGCTGGCAGAATACAGGGTTCCGTTGAAATGAACTCCAAAACGGTGTATTGCTGTCGCATGTATCTCAAAGAGATAAAGGAATAGAATACGATATTATATGGACTTTCCAGATAGCTGTAGAGCATACGTGCAGGTAAGACACCACCATTGAACTCTCCGATGAACTCTTATCTTTGGAACCCGTTGAAGGGAATGCGAGCTTATAATTAATTGACAATGCGATTATATGCGGCTTCCGATACGGAAAGAACGATGCAGAAAACCTATTCAAAAGAGGGAGGGCACGTGCAAACGCTGTTTAAATTCGAAAAGAGCGCGCTCTGAAAGCTCCTTGACGTTTAAAGCAATTGCAGAGTTGAGGAAGAACAGAGTTGAGGAGACCAGCATGATCTTAACAACATTGAGCTTAACAACAGACTTCTTAAGTAGTTGCAGGTATACATGACCAGCACTATGTCGGACATTAGCAATTCACGTCGCTTCATCGGAAATGTTTAATAATTTCGATAGCAGGGGAAAACAGTAAACTGTGTTATCACAATAGATCGCATAAGACCTCACTGCCTGTGTAGGAATTCGGTGGGCAGGCAGACATCTTTTCCTACCGAAGATTATAAGAAACGAGAAATTACTATGAGGCAAGCTATAACCG
This sequence comes from Sarcophaga bullata, assembly GCA_005959815.1. Classification (NCBI taxonomy): domain Eukaryota; kingdom Metazoa; phylum Arthropoda; class Insecta; order Diptera; family Sarcophagidae; genus Sarcophaga; species Sarcophaga bullata. The sequence goes on from QOCX01000871.1 coordinate 36,490, forward strand.
TCATATTGCCTTGTTTTATGTTTGAATTTTGTAGGACTGTTTCTCTAAATCACAAATATGATTGCATTCTTTTAAGATACTTTCGAAAAAAAATATGAGCTTTGCCATGATTGAAAGAATGAAGCTGTGGATATGTGTATACACTCAAATGAATGAATGAATGAATTTGGTTGCCAAAAACTTTAATTAATTTAAACAAAATTTTATTTTTACATCAATAACCATAAATTTATCATCGTAAAATGTTAGACCCACAAAAATAATAACGAAAAAAAAAAAAAAAAACAACACAAGAAACAACAATAATAAATTCATTTATTTTCCATATACATACAACATACAACATATGGTCTAAACAGTTTTAAGGCAAAATTGTTGTTAATTGTTTTTGGTGCTGCCAAAAAATCCCCCCCCCCCAAAAAAAAACCATTTGCATTTTAAAGGGGGGTCTTTTAATTTATAAACTTTGAGAAAAAAATTTCTTAAAAAATAAATTTTTGGAAAAAAGGAGGGTTTTTTTTTGTGTAGTTGTTGTTATGGTAACAAATATTTCTTAATATAATATTTATTTGAATTTAAAGTGTTTTTTATTATTGCAAAAGGAAACAAAAAAAAAAATTTGGTTTGAAAAGAATTTTTATGGCACACGACATTCGTGTTTTTTTGCCACAAAAAAAAAACATTTAAAAATATGCCCTTCCCCCCTACGACTTTTGAATGATTCCATTCATTCAGTCATTCTTACAGTTGCTTATTTTGCAACTTCAAATATTTTTTTTTTTATTTTTTTAATTTTTTTTTTTAATTTCTAAATAAATATCGTCCACAAGTAGTGAGTAATACACTACGGTTTTTTTTTTTTATTTTATTTTTTTTTTTTTTTTTTTTTTTTTTTCCAGAAATATATTCTTATGGTCGATGGTAAATGTTCATTTATTTTATTTTTTTTTTAATATTTTTGTGCATAAAAAATAAATAATTTTTCTAAATGTGCAAACGAGTTGCCATAATAAAATTAAAGCAGCCGCCTATTTAAAAATGATTTTTTTTTTAGTTTCTAGCCGATTAGATAAATTATTTAAGTTTTCTCGTCATAAATTATAAAATGAATTGCAAAATTACCCTTCGAAGTTTTCAAGTTTTCAAGAATTCATATCTCAATTTCAAATTACAACAGCATTTTGTTCCCATAATTTCGTATTCATAAAATGATTTCAGATAATTTCATTAATTATTTAAAATAGTTGTGTGTATGCACACACACATACATACATCCATACATATATTCTGACCGCAAAAGTAGGAATAGTTGAGGGTAATTATCGCAATCGATATAAACAATGTTTGTCATTATTTAAAACAATTTTAACCACTTAATGGATGCTAATATACGCCATAATATTACGCCATCTTTCTTGTGGCGTTATTTTTTTTTTTATTAGGTTCTATAGAAGACATGTTGCGATTAAGTAGAGAATGAAATGGTCGCTATGGCTGTGATGACAGAACTAAACTCTTTTCATTTCATTTCATATTGGATTTGATTTCAGGAACTCTTTTTGATTAATTCAAAAGATTCCACAATAAGAATCGCATGATCCTGGTGTGCAGTTGACATTACAATATGTTGTGATAATTTCTTGTGGAAACAATTGACATCCAGTTGAGGCCATAAGGATACCGTAATGATGTTTCTGCAACGTATGCTGAGGCATGGAAGCTACACCTTCACCTTCAACTGATTTGTTTGCTCATTGTTGCGAATCTAACTGGAGATCCAGTCCTACCTAACACATTCAGCTTTCTGAGTGTGCGCATAGATTTACTATGTGCCCTTTCCTTGTACTTCCTGTTCAAGTTGAAATGAACAAAATTTTCGATGACGCAAGTCCATACTTTTCCCATGTGCTAAGAATATTTCGCTCTGTGATTGTCTTACGATATGTACTTGAGGCCATAGAATGCCTTTTTTTAAAAGCATTTCACAAGTATCGTAGCGTTTACTGGTACTATAAAGACAAAGCCAAGGAAGGATCTATTCGATTCGTTTTGTCAGATCATGATGCAATCTGATTATTAACGCGTTAACCTCATCATAGTCTGCAAGACGCTTGGCCCCACTACCTATATAACTGGCTTAAATCGTTTATTCACTAAGCCATTCAAATGGAAATGTGTTTTATAGGAGAAGATGACTTCTTTCGAAAAAAAAATTGGCTCCATTAGCATATAGTGACCTCGGACTGGGGCACCCTTTACACAGACTGATTGTTTTGATGAAGTTTTGAGTGTTTTATTTATTTATTTATATATAGTATAACAGACAAGAGTCTCTGGTGGGAATCGAACCCACGACCCTCACGCCAACAGTCTAGCTCACTATCCACTAGATTACCAGGGCACCCTGTTTCTTTTAAAGTTACAAGGTTTTATGTGTTTGACAAAATTTATGCAACGAAAAAAAGAATTCTGTCTGGCCTATTGACCACGCTTGAATATGCTCTAGAATGCAGACGAGTGCTATGTGCTTATGAAACACAAGCCACATTGGATTGGTGCTCTAACGAATTAAGACAGTACTTTTTGCCTCTCCTATGCTTCGAGGCACTGACTCATACATCATTGGACTTAAGTGGTGCTAATGATAGAATAGTTAAGGGGATGCTGTCGATCGATTGGCTAGTTGGCTACGAATACAACCATGAAATTGATAAACAACGCATAAAGTGTGTATGAAAAAACAAAAACACAGAACAGAGAATACAATGAATTGCACGCTTTCTTAATAGGTTGTGTTGCATGGGTTTTACATTACGGTTGCTGTTAACATTGTCCACTTTGAGGAGCAAAGGTCAGTAGACTTTCTGAATGAAAGATCTGGAGGTGGAAAGAGTCCTACTCTTGCTTTTTTTTTAAATTGGAACATTAAAGTGATCATATTTCCCCTTTTTCCAGGTTGCTAACCTGGGCCATTAGGGTTTGAAGTCAGGAACTTTAGCCACTTAACACGGATTTAGTAAAAGTTATCATTTAATAACTGCTGTTGTCAATGCACGATAATAAGCGCTATCAAGGAGAAAGAATTAAGTTGCCGTAGTGTCACAAAGGGTTAATGTATCTTACGACTTTTAAAACGTTTATAATATCTGATGTTTGAATTTTTGTTGTTTTTTTTTACGTTATTATTGTAAATTGTATTCAATTAAAACATATTTTTGCAACGGCTTCTTATCATTATCAACGTAAAACACCTGTTTTAATTGTCATGTGTTACAAGAGTTTTAAGAAAATATTTCCATAATTTGTTTTCTCTCTCTCTCTCTCGTTTTGAAACGTTTCTTAATAATTATTTTTGTTGTTGTTGTTATTGTTGTTGTTGCTACGTGTTTTCACTATAAATTCTTGTAAAGGCTTACTCGATGTCAAACTCGAACTCGAACTCATATTCTCGTAGTTGAGATAATTAGTTTGAAAAGTACTTGCATAAATAATTGCTTAAAGATTTTCTTTGACGATAATCTAAATTAAGCTCATAAATTTTGCATAAAATGATTATAAAAATAGCCACGTTAATAATAAAGTCTGTAACTTTCAATTCAATGTTTTAATGCCATGCATGGTACACTGTGTGTATATGGCTTATGGCAACATTTTCAAAATTAATTGATTCGAATGAACAATTTTTAATGAACTTATTTGCGAATACAATGTCTTTGCATTTTATCTGAATTATTACTATTAATTAACAAGGTTTTCAATGAAAAAATATTTAACAAAAGCAATAAAAAGAAAACAAATTATTGGCCAATTGCAATATTGCGTAATGGAGATGGAATTTAAAATATTTCGAAGTTGTCTTTCCAAAAAGAAACTCGATTACTTGAAATGATGTCATTACTCGAGAATAAATTCAATATCAATTAATTAATTGCAATTAATTTGAATTAATTAAGAATTATTGCAACAGACATTTCCTTCTTTTTAGTTTGCTTGAAACCCTCAGAGCTATTTTAAGCTTGAAAGAAGTGTGCTGTTTAGATTTCAGCAGAATTAAAGCATTGTCTCTGAATTATTTAGACGGAAACCAGTATGTAAAGTGCATGATTTACGAATGTACATGACAAAAGTGTTCATCAATTAACCTAAAAGCAAATTAGTCCATAAGGATTCAATAGAACTCTGTGTTCTACATAGGAATACTTGGAAGAAAGAATTATTTCCTTATACTCTGCATAGTAGACACAATGAACCGGAAATATCTCAGTTTTATACAGAAAATCACCACAATACCGTTACCACAGATTCATATATGTATGCATAGAATCGCCAACATCTCATGAAAATGCAACCATAGTAATCCCTAGGTCACATTTGTGGATCTGTAATCCAAATTTCAACATACAGAGTATAAGAGCCTTTGCTGAAATTCTTTAAGTTATTGTCACCGCTCCTTTGATTTTCGTTCCTGTATAGGTGCAGCACATTACATACATACATACATACATGCATACATACATACATACATATATACATAAATACATACATACATACATACATACATACATACATTCATACATACATACATACATACATACATAAAACCAATTACCCATAAACCATTAGCATACATACATACATACATACATACATACATACATCACATACATACATACATACATACATATGTGAGATGGATGGAGAACAATCACTGCGAGCTGAACTATTACGTGACCCAGTTCCTAACTGGTCATGGATGCTTCAGGAAGTACCTGCACAGATTTGGACATGATAGTTCCCCTATTTGCCCAAGCTGTGTAGATGAGGAGGAACGATGCGAGCCATATTCTAACATGCTGCCCCAGATTTAGATGGCCCGGTGAAACGAGTTTGTGCCAAAACCGGCTAATGGAGAGGTGATGGATTCTAGGATTCTATGGAGCCAATACAGCCGGAAATGGCTGAAGTTATGCTGCAACTCCGAAGGTTGGAGAACGAAGGCGGAAATTTAAATTAGTAGATAAAGCTTTAAAGCTAACCAGCCCTCCGCGAAGTAATACCTTACGGCAGTCCCGCGGGGGGAGAGTGGTTGAAGTGTGTGGGGGGTGGTTAGTACGTAGGCACCAGTGATGGTGAATCGTACACTCTTTGTTGGAACAAAAGTTTCTTTCGAAGATTACCACCTCCGGCTTAAGACAAAAAAAAAAAAAAAAATACATACATACATACATACATACATACATACATAATATGCCGTTACAAACGTTTGGACAGATTTACAACCTAGCTTCTCACGTCACTTATGTGGTGGGTGTTAATTTTATACATAGGTGGTGAGACCTACAGTTTAAAGTTGCCTTCGAACGACCGATTTTGTTTAAATATTTTTCATGGCACTTTCACAGTTTTTGCCAGAAATCTGCTGAGAGGCAGTCGCCATTTTTTTTTTTATTTTTTTTTTATTTGACCTCACTACCTAAACTACGACAACTTCATATGCAGCATATTGCACATATTAATCTAGCTAAGCTCCTTTGCCTAGATATCTATCAGTTGTTAGAGCAATTGTCTCTTTGGATACTGTCCTATATGTGCATGACATGGCAAATATGTTCCTGTATTATTTGTCGCCTTTACAGAGTGCTGGGTACAGTGTAAGGGAGTCACAACCACTGAGAGAAACAACGTTTTTTTTTGACTGCGAGAGCTACTAATAAACGAAATATTAAGCTCAGGCGAATTATTTTTTCCGTCTTAACGTTCACTATTGTCAAGCACTGTTTATAGATCGTACTGCATCAATCACGATACCAGTTTACGTTATTAACTTCATTGAAGTTATCATCTGGCCATCAGCATAGCATACAGTTTATGCTTTGTAGTGGAGCTTAGGCGTGAATATGCTGTGGTACTATATTGGAATGCCGTCTATAATCATGTTTTCGCTGACACTTAGCTCTGTTTCTTATTGTAATATACGGTGATTGATTGCTTGATGACGATGTTGGTATTCTAAATTGACGTATTGACTGATATTGATTAACACTGTTACTATCATCCAGTGTTATTTCTAGAAATGGATGGCTCATATAAGCACCATCTCAAGAACGGTGAGACATGACATATTTGTATGAATAAGGCTTGCATAGAAATCCTAGGAATACAACCTAGGAAATGTGCGTCGTAACCCAAGGGGCAATTTTCTGGGTAGAAAAAACAATTCTGAAAACAGCGCAAATGGAATTGAACAAAATACAGAGGCTAGCGTATGTTAGCATAACAGTAACAGGGCCAATGAGAATGTGTCCTACTGCAATGCTGGAAGCTCTGTTGGCTTTCAATATGCTGCGTGAAAACCGTGACTTTGGAGATTATGGTTACTTGTCTCCCTAACATGCATTTAATTACACGATTTCGTAGCTCACTCCCAAGCCTTCCCCTGGACACAACAGGACTTAATAATAAAAATAAATAAAGTAATCTGAAAACTGTTTTTTTTTTCTAAAATAACGTGTCATAAATGGATTTTGGAACGAGAACAGGAATTGTTAGTCCCAGAATGTAGTATTCCAAGCCCAAGGGAAAACTCCTGGATATTTTTCAGGCAGAAGTCTATGCTCTCAATGGATGGATGGATAACAGCTGCTAGGCTAGGAATTGTCATTGTTGATGCTCAAAAGCATCCTAAAGTTTGTTAGGACATTAGGCTTGAAAGAGGCATTATAGAAATACTGATTCTCAGATTATGGCCGATAACTATACTTTTGATGTAGTCAAGGAATTCATCTATCTTGGCTTCGCCGTTACCATCAAAGATGATGTCAGTCTGGAGATCAACCGCAGGATCACTCTTGCCAACAGGTGCTACTATGGTCTCAATAGGCAATTGAGTAACAGAGACCTCTCTCGTGCAACGAAACTAATACTCTACAAGACGCTCATCCTACCCGTGCTTCTTAATGGCGCAGAGGCATGGACCTTATTAAGCACTGATGCAGCAGCCTTGATCTTCGGTCCAGTGCGAGTTGGCGAAAATTTCCGCATCCGATACAACAGTGAGCTGTATGAGCCCCTCAACATGGACGTTGTGCAGCGTATTAATATCCAGCGGCTGCGCTGGCTCGACCATGTCGTTCAAATGGAGGAGAATGCTCCGCCTAGACGGGTATTTGATGCGAGGATCTGCGGACGACTTTGTATCCGATGGAAGGACCAAATCGAGGAAGCCCTGTCATCGATTGGTGTGACCATCTGGCGTAAGCGCGCAAGAAGCAGAGGCGCCTGGAAGGATGTGTTGTGGCAGGCCGAAATCCGTTAATCGGGTTGTCACGGTCAATTAAGCAAGTAAGTAAGTATTAAGGATATTCCTCCGTCTTCGTATAGGAGCTGTCACTGCTTTGTTAATGACGTACCTACTACCATATTTATTTATCAATTTTATTCCTTTGGATTCCAAGCTCTTTTTTTTAATAATTTTTTTCTTTAAAATTTAATAGCTTTGCTTAACCATAACCGATAACAACAATTGTTGTGCTGTTGTTGTTTTAATCATTATATTTTTTTATTTTTATTGATAATTTTTATATGTTTTCTGCTGCTGCAATTTCATATACATTTTTTTTTTATTTTCGTTGTTAATTTTAAATGTTTTTTTATTGTATTTGTTTGTTTATTAAGTATGAAAGCCATTATTTTTCTTTTAACATTTAAATTTTCCAATAATTTTATGAGGCCTTGTTGCACAGATCACGTATGATTATGCTTACGAGTGAGTAGAGTATGTATGCCAGAATAAAAAAAAAATTATTTTTTTTGTTTTGTTTTTGCTATTTGAATTGTATGTTGAACACATACAAAATACATTCATAAACATAAAATATTAATAAATTGCCCCGTGTCTCATTTACTGGCTGAAACTATTAAAACGCATATTAAACATACAATTTATGCTACCAATACAATTTTTTAAATACATATGGTAGGGGTTTTTCTTTTGCATTTTGCTTTTTAACATTTAATATGAACATTATGAATGAAAAATCAAAAAAAAAAAAAAAAAAAAAAAAATTAAAACAAAATTTTTTATGCAAAGCTCTTAAAATGTTAGAAAATCTCAATGTATTCACTCTGTCCAAAAGGCCTGCCTGTATATGCAACATGCATACATATTAAATGCTATACAACATACAGTATGTGTACTGTATGTGTTCAATAAATTTATGGACATTTTTAGTATTTTGTATACGACATATTCGATCGCTTGCTCGCTCGATCGATCGTGTTGTATATTTTTCGATTTTCCATAATTTTCAGACGTTTTTTTTGGTTTTTTTTTTTTTTTTTGTTTTGTTGTCGGCAACATTAATTTATTGATTGCCAAAAATGTTTGACTTGTGTTAAAACTATAGAAAGAATATTGTTTTATCTTTTAAAGTATTTTTTTCCTTTGTTTTTTAAATAAATATAGGGGCAGCAATATTGTATGCTGTGTACATAGTAAATTTAATAATTTTGTAATTTCAGTCATAATTCATTGAGTGGACATATTGGCATTAGTTGCCAATGATTTATAAGGGAGCAGTTGTTAAAGGATTAGACTACAGCGATTAGGACAAAAAGTATATTTAATCGTACTCTATGTATATAACATACGGCCACCATATCATCTTATCATTTCTTTACTTCGTTTCAGTTTCATTAATCAAGCTATTCCAGCTAAGCAACAACATTCAAACAGAGTTTAAGCTCACAGAGCTTGAGAATAAAATCGAACATGAAGAAGATAACTTATTAAATGGAAGACCATGGAATAATATCACATACATAATTGGTCATTACAACCCTTCAGTCAGTATTACGATTTAGTTTCTTACACCACTTATGTTGAGTGTGTTAATTTGATGCATGAGTGGCGAGATCTTCAGTTTAAAGTCAACTCCGAACGTCTGATTTTTGTAGAAACTTTTCATGGCAATTTTTTATTTACGCTCACAGTCTTTGCCAGAAACCTGCTGAGAGGAAGTCGCCCAGAGAAATATCATTTCATATTTCATTTTGTTGGAAAAGTCTGACCTGGCATTTGAACAATAGGCTTACGCCTAAAAGTTAAACCACTATCTACTAGACTACGGCGACTTCAATAATATCTCAGAGACTAGAAATAAAATATTTCTGAACATCATCACTGTAGTCTAGTATAGATAGTGTGTAGATAGTGTGTTATTAGAACGTGAGACCACCTTCAACAAAACGTAATACGAGAAAATAGTTCTCTGGGGGACATCCTCTCAAGAGATTTCTGTCAGAAACTCTGTAAATAAAGAAATACAATTGCCATGAAAAGTTAATCAATCAATCTATCTTTTTAAGTAGGCTTAAAAATGTAGATCCCATCACTTATGTATAAAATTAACATACACAACATAAGCAGTATGAGAAGCTAGGTCGTAATCCCTACTGAACTGTTATAATGACCATTTGTATGATCAGTATGTATGAACATCACTGGATAATAAATTAACATTTGATCTCATTTAGAGGACATTTCGGAAAATGTCTGACATGCCATGATATGTAGAAGGCTTACAGGGCATTAGGTACTGGATGTATACCACGATGGAAAGAGTAACAGTGACCCATGGAAACATTGGCTGGGCGGATATAATACGTTTGAAAGGAACTGAAATGAATTTAAACAAAATATAGAGACTAGCGCATTTTAGCATAACAGGGACAATGAAAACTTGCCTATAAGCTCTGTTGCTTATGTGTTGCGGACAAGGCTAGACGTGTCATAATGATATGTTGGCGGCTTGCATGAGGATTATGTTCTGGATGTTTAAGATAATGGCCAGATCAATAGTGACTTATTAGACCATTGTCTGGGCAGACAAACATTTCTGGAAAAAAAAAACTGAAACGCTGTTAGACAAGATACAGAGCCTGTTGGAGGAAGAGCGGCCATGAAATCCCGTTTTACAGAGGCACTGTAAGCTGTGTTGCGTATGTGTGCCGGGAAAGCCCAGACATGTCATAGCGATATGCAGAACACTGTTAGGGAATTATCTACTGGATGTATACCATGCTCGTCATACCAAAATTGATCAGGTGGGAATCAAGACAATCAGCAGGCCGAAAAGCTTGCGAGGAGGGTACTGTTGGACTCAGAATCTTTTTGTCGAATGATGGCTGTTATTTGGAAAGATGTACTCGACGAAATCGTTTGGAGACAATCAAAACTTTTGTTTAGAAATTCTTGTAAGTGAAAAGAATTTCCAGTAGTCAAGTGTTGGCTTATTAGACGAAAGTCTGTGGTTCAAACCTCTGAAAAAAAATTTCTTTCGATGACAATTTTCTTTCTCTACAATTTTCCGGGCAAAACTCTGAAGAGTTTCTCAAAAATTTGTCGACTTTAATATGTAGGCCACTTCACTAATAGATAAAGTTAATACACACAGCATGGGTGGTTGCATGCAAAACTATATTGTAATCCTGACTAAAGGATTCTAATGACCAACTAACTATGTAAGTAATAAAGGGATATTTGAGGCATTATTCAGCCTTTTATTAGGGTACTGTAGACTAAAAGCACACAGTTTTTAGAACGGAAATCATCTCGAATTCGTACATTCTGTGTGGACAGAAATGAATCATTAGAATACGTTAATGGAATCTGTGAGGCATTAATTTACCCCATAATGAAGTATCTGAGCGCATATAAGGTGCTGAAGGAAAAATCATTCTTTTTGACACCGAGCAGCATAGTGAGGGCAATAGAATTGGGAGCGACAGTACAGGAATATCCCACATAGGCCGAATGAAATACAGTTAATCGCATAGTTGCAGTACTATGGCAACTCTACCGGTTCTTAAGGGCACGCTAAAAGTATGGTTGTCATTACTGGGCATAGTATTTTAGGGATATTTATGCAAAGTGCATTACTCAGGGAGACTTGACAAATGACTCTTGCAGGAACTGTAGAGATAAAGAAGAAGAAAAAGTTATTCTTTATCTACATGACATATGCCCAACACTATGCCGAATGAAGAAAATATATTTTTGTATGCAATGACTTAAATTAACTGTCCGAGAGTAGGGAAATATAGACAACTGAGGTATTGCAATGGTCCTTGTGTGACCTGAGTGTGTATAATCAATTTCAATTTTTCTCTTTTTCTATGTAACATATTCTCCTTGTTAACATTATTATTTCTAAACAATATTCTTGTATTTCTGTTCTAATTGCGTGCTCTTTAAATATTAATTTTAATGAACCACTTACCTAATAGCATCCTTTCTATTTTACAGCGAAAAATTTCACAATTTCCTGCCTTTATTTGATCACTTTCCTGCCTTTATTCACTCCATGAACTCAAGATGTAATTGTTACACTGACCCACTAAGCAGAAGCAACAGCACAGCTGCTTAAGTAATCGATGAACCACTGGATACCATAATTCTTGACTCTGTTTATGGCAAAAACACGAAAAAAAGAAACTAAAATGAAAACAGAAAAGATCATCAGAATTAAACAACGCCAGAAAAAAAAACAAAATTAGTGTTACAAACATCGAAAACTATTTAAGACTAATGGCTAAGACTAATGATCGACTCAAATAGTATTTTTCTAAACCCGAAATCACCGAAAAAAAAACTAGGAGGTTGGTGTGGCTATGGATGCCATAATAATAAAGAAAAAAAGAAACAAAAACAAAAAAAAAAAAACAAAGTAGAAAATCATTTGTGATGTTTTCAATTTCACTTAAAACGTGACTTTAAACTTATAAATTGTGAATTTCCAATAGTTAAACTATTCTTGGTTTAAACTCGGTTTAATGGTCAGGTAGTTACTTACAAGTGTTTTTTAAATAATTTTTCTTGTTTCTTTTTTCTACTTCTTCTTCTTCTTCTTCTTTCATTCAGTAGAGTTGTTTGAAATAATGTTGTTGGCCTGGTCATTGTAAATGCTTTTACGTGTTTATAAAGCGTAGCTTAAGAGAGAGAAGTTTATGAATTTAATGAATGAATTTAACATTTTCAGTTTAATTGCAATACAGTTTAAGATTTAAGCGTAACTGTAGCGGGTTAAATTCAACAGATTGTATATTTAAGAGGCTCATAAACTTAAATGCTTACAAGATCAGCAATTTTTATTAAAGAAAACTTTGTTTTAACGAATTTTTTTGGTTATTATAAGTCACAAAAATTCATCAAGTCAAGTAGACATCTGGAATGGTGGTATTTACTTCCCCGTATTTACTTCACAAATAGCTGCAGATAATCTAATCATCAATATGAGGTTTATGGTATTGAATATTGTGCGTATTTTAATATTCATTGTCAATA
>QOCX01000871.1:48847-67067 GCA_005959815.1 Sarcophaga bullata
AGAGTGCATCACTCACACAGGGCTTTGAGGTTCGAGTTAATTTATCAAATTCAAGACCCATTTTAAACAAATAGTAGTCACCTCAACGTGATATGACCAGGCCCTCTAATAGGTTGTGCGGAAAATCAAATGTAACATAACCGTTGAGGCATGTAGCGTGTCCTGTATCCTGTCATTGGCCTCCAGATCATCCAATTAATAGTGTTTGCCATTGACAATTATGATTTGCGTAATGTCATTCTTAAAGATATCTCGACTGATAACGTCGCCAGCCCAAAATCCATACTGAACAGTGATCATTATTGAATTAGTATTGCTTGTTTACGTACCCATTCATCTAGAAACAGGCCTTGTCGCTGAAGATGATTTTTCGATAAGAATTGGGGCCAATTATCGCACGACAACGATAGGCACAACCGAGAGAGAGCGATATGCGAGCTGTCGACTGTAATCGTCAGACTAAAAGACGAACGGTAATACGAATGGATCAGCGCATGTATAAGGTCTGATCTTTTGAAATAAAGCATCTCTAGTTAATTCCAACGATTTTATTACTGTTATCTTATAGAAATGATATTTCGGCTACCTCAAGTATTCTGATCCAGATTTTTTCGACAAACTTCATGCTGCACTGCTTAACGTCATTAACTTTCAACATTTTTCTAATACTCCTTCTTAAGGTATCCCAATTTGCTTATAAATTTAAATTTTTCTGTACTTTCTTTATGCTGCCCAAATACCCAAAATTCTCTCCTTATGGGATATGCCCATGTTTTTTGTGTTCGATAAGGCCCTTATACTGAGACAAATAAAACATAAAAAATTTAGGTGAACCATCCACAAAATCGGAAGGAAAGGCGATAATATTACAGTGATTGTGTTAGAGTGGTACTCATATGCATTGGTTTATCAAGAAACATGCGGTGGAAAAGGATATTCTAAGAGCCCAGACAAGTTGATTTGACATAGATTGGTGCAAAAGAGGATAATTTTTAGAAGGAGAAAACCTTTCGTAAAAGTAAAAATAAAAAAACGTTGAGATTGTATAAAACGGGCGTTTTTTTGACCACTGCTCCCTGTGAACCTCCTGCTTTACTTTTCTGTCCCGTAAACTATACAACATGACGCTATTTAAAGTTTGTCGTGATGGATACATTTTTCCCTCCGCAAAAAAATGTAATTTTTAATGCCGTTTAAGCGGTATAACGTACATGCAAAATCGCGTTTCAACTTGCTTGGGACATAATTTTCTTGCTTTTGTATGAATCTTGACAATTGTAAAGCTTTATAATGATTCTGCAAGTTCTTCTTGTGACTGACAACAATCTTTGAAGTGTAATTCCCTCAATTTGCAATCTGAGAAGTTTTTGATTGATCATGGAGATCCTTATCAGAATATTAAAATCAACGTCGAATATTTAGGATAAGCTTCGGGAAAAGAGAAGGTTAGGAAGACTATGGCAAGAATACCGTTCCCCTAATTTAAAGATCCTTCTTAAAGAGTGTCAAACAAAGTTACAAAATGCTCTGAAAGAGGAAAAAAAGTTAAATCTCAACCATTATTTGATGAACTTGGGTGTTACTGAAAAGTCGAACTACAGTTTATGGAAATCAGTGAAAAATATAAGATGACCTACCACATACGAAGCTCCTATTCGACTACAAAATGGTAAATGGGCGAGAAGTAGTGAAGAAAAAGTTGAAGATTTTTGTAGAGAATGTTTTCACTCCAAATGTTACAGGTTCGCATATCAGTTCCCTAATAATTGACGGTAAGATGCAACAGTCGTTTAACCTCTGTCTTGCCACTTTGACTTCTGTATTAAGAGACTAAACGCGAAATAAGCACCCCGATGCGACAAAATTACAGCTTTAATGATAAAGAACTTACCCACCTCAGCTATACGAGTTATTTTTTTTTTTCATATTCAACTCCATTCTACGAGTTGATTCATTTCCGACGTCGTGGAAGAATTCTGAGATAATTATGATAACTAAACCGGGCAAGCATATAACCCAAGTCACGTTATCATAAGAATGTTCCTTGACAGATAACTTTAGGAAGTGGATATCAATACTATTGTTCCCCATCATCAATTTGGTTTTAAAAAAAAATCATAGCACTACGGAGCATATCCACCGTATAACGAATTTGATTCGAGATGCTTTCGAGAAGAACCAGTATTGTACTATTGATCTTCATTGACATCCCCCAAGTATTTGACAAGGTCTGGCATGATGGTTTGATATATAAAATCTTAAATCTATTACCCGCTAACGTCTATAAGCTCTTCAGAAGTTACCACGAAAACAGATATTTTCACGCAAGATCAAACTCTAACTGGCGTATCCCAGGGAAGCATCCTAGAGTCATTCTTGTATTTGTTGTTTACTGTAGATATGCCAACAAGCTGATTGGGTAACCCTTCAATCTTCGCGGATGCCAATGCATTTATAAGCACCCATGATAACCCTGTACTTTCTTCCGCTCAACTTCAATGCCATATTAATGAATTGGAGAAATGGTTTGATAAATGGAAAATGAGAATTAATGACAGATGTTTGCTTTCCAAATGTTTTTAAGGGCACCAACCGTTCTGCTTTATTAAGATGTAAAATGAAGTTTAAGTTTTTCTAAATTTGAGCAAAAAGCAGAAAAAACATGGCCTTCATTGCAATCGATTCCTTTCGATTGTGGCCTTTAAAACTGATGATTCTAAATTAAAATATAATTTCTGAGTTGCAATTATTTCTGGTTGGTTATTGAAAGCGTATCTCTCTCTCTATGCATATGACTCATGCATGTAATATTAATTAAATAACCAACCATTCATGATTTGTTTGCCAAGCGAATATTTTTTTTTTTTTGTATTTTTCTGGCACATTAAATAAAAGAATTGAAATATAAATTCCATCGTTAGTTAAAGCATTTAAAAAAAAAAAAACAGCATAACAAATAATATTAATAGACCATTTAATATACAAAATAAACTAAAAAAAACAAAATATTTTATTATTTTATTTAAAAAAAAATAAAATAATTATTTTAAATTGTTGGTTAAATTGTAGTTGTTCAAAACTTTTTTTTTTGATTTTTCTTTTGTAAATTTTTCATATTTTGAAGATTTATGGTCTTGAATGCGTTATACAAAATAAACTAAAAAAAACAATATTTTATTATTTTATTTAAAAAAAAATAAAATAATTATTTTAAATTGTTGGTTAAATTGTAGTTGTTCAAAACTTTTTTTTTTGATTTTTCTTTTGTAAATTTTTCATTATTTTGAAGATTTATGGTCTTGAATGCGTATCAAAACATGTTAATTTACTAAAAAAAAAAACCAAAAAAAAAAAAAAAATTCTCTGACTCGTAACGAATTTTCAATGTGCTGACTTGCCATGAAAACATTATTTTTTTCTTTTTTTTTTTAGTTAAGAACGAGCATAACTTTGATTTCCAAAACTAAATAATTTTGCAAGTATAGTTAGCAGTGTGTCTGTCCCTGCATCTGTCCAAATTTACATGTCCACGTAATCATGGAGACCCAAATAATTGATAGAGTTTCGTTAGTTTTTTTTTCTCCTTCTCCTCTCTAACATTTTTCTATTTCATTTGGTTTCGTTTCGGTTAACGGTATATGCGATTCGTTTTTTTCTTTTGGCTTAAGCTGTGCACAATTATTGCAAAAGGTTAAGTTACTATTTTAATAATCAAAGCTTTCGGAAATCAAGAAAAAAAAACCCAAGAATAGCCAGCTAATGGTATCAACAGTTTCTAATTTTTTTCTATTTTTTTTTTGCTTTAAATTTAAATTAAATTTTTTTTTTTTTTATTTTTATTGTATGCTTAAGGTATGGGGGAGGGGGGGATGGCAGGGAAATCATAAACATTTTTATAAGTTTCGTTTTAAATTTTTGTAATGAATAATATTTAATTTAAAGCCCAAGTTTAGTTGTGCTTTTTTTTTGTTCTCCCTCTCTTCTATCGTTTGTTTGTTGCCGTCCGTTGTTGCGTCAATTTACTAAGAAGTTTGCGAAAAAAAAACCCAAAAATTCATGAATGCAACATAAAATATAATTTTTTTTTTCCAATAGACATCACTGAACGAAATTATGAGGAAGTTAGAACTCTTCAGTTAGGATTACAAAATAGCTTTTCACACCACTTACGTTGTGTGTGTAAATTTCGTACATGAACGGCGGGACCAACAGTTTAAAAACGACTTCGATTGATAGATTTTTGAGGAACTTTTCATGATAATTTACTCTGAGAGCTTTTGCCAGAAATCTGTCTGGGAGGCAGTCGCAAAAGAAAAATTTTTTATATTTAGTTTAGTTCGAGGGGCACGAACTGTAGCCTCATGTCTAATAAGCCAACACACTATGTACTAGACAACGGCGTCTTCCAGCATAATCCACCGTATACACCAATACAATTCATCTGAAGGTGCTTTAGTAAAATGATTATCGAGGAACGTTTCACTATTGCCTTAGTGCCAGATCTTCCAACGTTCTGTCACCGAAAACCCTGTGACGTCTGATTTGAAGTACAGGTTACTCACATACGTGGTGTTGTTGCACCGACTCGGTTTCTCTGACATCTGGGCCAGACCGAGCCTATCAGCGAACTGCCGTTCTTTTGTCGAACTCAAGTAGTTCCTTGATTTTCTTGCTGTCCACTACCGAACACAACAATTTTGAAATTCAGCTACCAGGTGTGTTGGACCACCTACGGTTTGTTGAATTCCATGTTGCTTTTTCCAATTTGGAAAAAGTATTCTTGTAGTGACACATATATTCCCGCTATCGTCTGCTTCTCAGACCTCTACGACCTCTTTTTCCTCCCGCTAGTGCCGTCCCTTTTCGTTCCTCTCTATGTTACAATGGTCCGAAACTTTGTAGAAGCGAGTGTTGTGTACACGTATACGTTGTAGAGATTTCACGCAGCTCCTGACGCCCTTTGACATGACGCGATAGAATCCTACCGAATATAATCAAGTTCGAAAGAGATAGGTCTTTGGTTTCAACAATATCTGCAGCTTGTTCTATAGCAAAAAATCTCTGCCTGAAATACGTTTGTCTGGTTAGTTAAACTGTATGACCCGTTCAGTGCCAGTTTATTGGAATAGTCTCCAGATCCAGTTCTACAATGGACCCATCGGTGAAGATCCTTATAACACCGTTACTGCATAGGTTAGTTGTGTGCTTAATGTGCAGCCTTTGCGCTGACCAACTGCCTTCCCAGTTTGGTTTAACTCGGTCAGTACAGGGACTGCGTTTACCTGTGGCGTCACAACGGGCCGCTATGCGTGCTTGAGTGAACTTTGGTAATCAAAGCTACCACTTTGACCTAACTACTGTCACTTATTACAGCTTCAGCAACAAATTTTTCTCGTGTGGAAATGTGAGTTTTGTATGTTCGTTCGAAAACAGTCTTCGGTACCATGTAATCGTATATAAAACCCAGGTGATTCGGTTCTACTTCTCGCAATATTGTAGAAACTTAAGCCTAAATAAAGTTCTAGCAGCTGAGTCTTGGGGGCAGATGTCTAATGGTTGTAGAAACCAGATGACTATGAGGCCAGCCTGAGGAATGGACTTCAGAGCACTTGTTGTGCCCAAGCATGCCAACCTTCGTACTCTGTTCAGCCTACAACTTTCCACCTCAGTGCAGTTCTAGCAGCTACGTTTTAGAAGAAAAAATATAATAGCTGTAGAGACATGATGACGTTGAGGCCAGGATGTGACATGGACTCCAGAGCACATGTGATGTACAAGCATGCTAACCTCTGTATCCTCCCGTAGGATAGTATAGTCCGCACAACCGCTGTATATATGAAGTGTATGATACGAGGCTGCAGGCCCCATTCCCTTCCAAACATCGTTTTACAAACGTACAAGGCATTCATCGCTTTATTCATCCTTTCCTCCATGTTTCTCTTCCAATTCACTCATAAGAAAACGGAAAAAAAATTTTAAAAAATTTCATAATCTCAATTTAAAAATACGTTCGTCATTTTGTTGGCATTTTTGTTGAGGCCAATAAAAGTATTAGAAGTCTCCGTAGTCTACTAGGTAGTGTGTTGGCTTATTAGAGGTAAGGCCGCGATTCAAATCCCAGCTCAGACATCTGGAACAAAACGAAATATGAGAAACTATTTCTTCGGCGACTTCCTCTCAACAGATTTCTGGCCAAAAATTCTGAGGAAAAATGAAATATTGCCATGAAAAGTTTCTCGAAAATCTGTAGTTCGGAGTCGACTTTAAGCTGTAGCTCCCGCCATTCATGTATTAAATTAATGCACATAACATAAGTGATAAGAGAGGTTGGGTCGTAATCCTGATTCAAGGGTTGTAATGCATTTGCATGATATTCCTTCTATTAATTCTCTGAGTGCATTTAAATTGTTGAATACTTTGTTAAGATAAGCAATTTTATTTTATTTTTTATTTAATTTTTTTTTTACTTTTTTTTTTTCTTTTTTCAACATTAAATTAAAATTAAGGTTCTCTTTGGAGGCAATTGGTAAGAAAAAAAAAGAAAAAAAAACCTGGCATGATTTTTGGCAGCTATCAGAGAGTTGTATGTACGTGTGTATGTATGTATGTATGTATGTTTGCCACAAAAATTATCTAAAATGTTATGTATTTTTCGTATTTCGTAGTTTATGTTCATTGTACACAAACATACACCCTAACATGCATACATGCATGCATTCATTCATTCATTCATTCGTTTATTATTTTATTATGAATGAGACGAATAGACAACGTATAAAACTTTTTTTTTTTTTTTTTTTTTTTTGAAAATCTTATGGCATGATATGATGGCGCTTTATTTCAATTTGTGTAGAAATACCAGCATTTAAGCCACAATCAAGGCACAAAAAAAAACAGTTGAAATGAAAAGAAAAACCAAAACCAAAAATATTTTTTTTTAAATTAAACAACTGACCACGCCATTTAGTCAAGTTTTAATTTTTGTTTTAACATTTAAAGGCTAAGAGGGAAGAGAACAACCGCTTGAATCAGGCGCACAATGTATGATTTTTAAGCAATTTAAAGTTTAAAGCAACAGGTGTCATATACTTTTTATGTTTTGTTTTGTTTTTATTTTTTTTTTCTTTTAATTTTAAATACGATTTTTGCTTCGTATTTAACACAACAATAATAATCAACGTAAATAATTTCTATCAGTACTCAAAAACTAAACTAAACTACAAAAACGCCTAGTGACATATTTATAAGCACACTATAATAAGTTACGGTTATTGTGGGTCGCATATAAACATCAGCAAAATATAGCCGCTAATGTTCGATTTGGTTAGGTTAACGATTAACTTTACTCAGTGATCCGTATGAACCATTGTGTTACCCAGTGTACGGTAAGCCCTTTTGTCATGATCCGTATGTGGTGGGTTTAAACCACCTCAAGATCCGTATGAAATGGCCCAGTTCCCTTAGTAGCGTTAGTGCCTAGATCTTCAAAGGTTCTGTCACCCAGAAACCGATGATGTATGTTCTAAAGTGCAGGGTACTCGCATAAAAACAGCTTGAGACCACAATATGAAAACAAAAATTATTGAAACAGTTTCAAGACTTTTTATAGAGATTCTGCCACAACTCGCGAATGACATTTTCCACCCAAAGTGAAAAAATCAACACCAAAATCTAGAAAAAAAACCTAAGAATTTCGATGGCTATATCCCATGCTATTTGCAATTTTTACCTTCTAGGGCTGGAAGTATTACTGGCTGCTTCTATACAAGCGTGGCATTATGCGTAGTGGGGAAAAAATCAGATGATCTTGCCCTTAAATGTTGCCTCTTAATGGTTTAATGGTATCGTGAGCCTTCGAAAACCTACGATGTCATCCGTTACTGTGGTAGGTGAAAGACTTATGCTCCTCATGACCTGAAAATGTATACCCAAATGCGATATTTTCCAAGTATTTAAAAATGCAAGCGGCTTTGTAACACAATACTTAAAATTCTTCACTCTTTCCGATCTCCTTTTTATATGTACCACCAATGTCCGAATAATATTTATTATTCAAATGAAGTACAAGACAGCGCAAATGTCCTATGTTAATGACAGTAGGACAGTCAACTTAATTGAGTCATCATAGCTCTGTCGCAATATATATTTCTGTAAAATCGGTTTCATCGATGTTACAAAATTCGTTACATAGAGTACATGCCCGCCTCATTAAGCATTTCCATTTGTATACAATTAATTGGCCAGTATATTACGCAATGTATTGTGCTGAAAATATGACATGTAGAACGCTCCTCCAGCTGAAGTATTTTTCTGTCACTTATACTGTAAACAAATTAAAATTTAATACTCATAAACACTACTCCCTACCTCATTTCTTTCAGAAGGCAGTCGTGCAACAGATTTTTCAATCATAAACAGTAGAAAAACAGTGGAAAAAAATTGTGCTGCACACCTCGCGGCATTCGATAAACAATAACTGGCACTTTTTGTTGAGCATGCCTAGAAGTGCGACTTAAGATTTAGAACTTACTAGGCATCAGAAGTTAATGATTTGTTTCGATAACAATGAAGCGGAAATTGTGTAACATATTTTATGAAAGAACTTACTTTTAGAAGCGATCTAATGGAATTAATATAACAGCCCATGACGTTATCCCATTGATCTCTTGTGAGGTTACAGTACCCATACTTCACTTACTTACATACTAAGTAGCGTTCTCAACCCGTTTCTTCAAAGTACTTCTTTCCATTTGATTTTGCCTGGCATGAGCCTACGCGAAAAGTCACATCAATTGATGACAGTGGTAGCTAACTTGGTCCATCCACTGCAAACAAGGTTGTGCTATACTCTGATACCTGTATTAAGTAGCAGCGATATGGTTAGTGCAGCCACTATTTGCTAATACGCTTAACAACTTTTTTGTCGTTAAGGTCGGATATAAAAATTATCTCCAGTTCGTATGGAATCGAACTTCTTTTGTAGGACTTGTCTTTTGAGTACGTACAAGACAGCTGCATATCATTGCACAACAGCGTCAATGCATACGTGCCATAGAGAATCTTAGAGGATAAGCATAGAGGATGCTATGATTCTGCTACTAATTGCCTATTAAGTAAGCAATAACAGTAGTTGGCAATCTCCAGACTGACATCATTTTCGCTAATATTATCGGAGCCAAGGTAAATGAATTCCTAGACAACATTGAAGGTATATTTGTAGGACATAACTTGGGATTGTGTCCGCTGCAACTCCGCACTTGTCAACAACATCTGTATGTAACGTTTAGGCCAGAAATTGCTTGACTGTCTAAAGCTTTATAACACTGAAGTTAGCAGTGACAGCTCGCTTGCCGTCGGTGTATTAAAGCAACTGAATCCTTCAACGAAATACCAATGCGAGGAACTGCCGCTTTTACCAATGAATGAAGAATGAATTCGGCTATTTAGGAATGAAGGCGTGTTATCAGTGGCTAGAAAATTTGAGTTCGTCTCCTGTGGCGGAGTTATTCTTAAGTGGTTATTCTTGAGTGGTTGAATCCCTGGGTATTTTATTTCTTAATAAAACTTGCTTAATTGCAATTTAAGTAGTCTTAGTGTAGTAGGTAGTGTCTTGTTGTATTAGACGTGAGACCACCCCAAGTCAGACATCTTCAACCAAACGAAATATGAAAAATATTTCTACGGCGACTTCCTCTAGGCAGATTTATGGCAAAAACGCTGAGAGCAAATGAAAACGTCATGAAAAGTTTCTCTAAAAAATCTGTTTATCAAATCCGTTTTTCAAAACGGTAGGTCCCGGCACTCCTGGACAAAATTAACACACACAACTTGAGTGATGGGAGAAGCTATGTTGTAATCCTATGGGGTTGTAGCTATATTCACAATTCGACTAGAACGCTTATTACTATCCATTTTTGTTGTACTTTTTTTTAGCATGTGTTATAATTTTTTCATTTAATTTAACATTAGTTTTGGGGGAGCTCATTGTGCAATAAATGCCTGTGTTGTTTAATACAAAGCCGTACGTAGATTTTGTTTTAGTTTTGTAAAGTATTTGTTTGTTGTTTTTGCTTTAATAATAATTGAATAAAAACAAATAATTAAAGTGTCAATATTGCTAAAAAGAATGCATTTTTAGGGCATTTTAAATACAAAACATTGAACACCAAATTGAAAGTGCCACTTTTTTGGATTAGCAAGAGGGGTGGTGTTAACAAACAATTGAATTGAAAAGCAAACATAATCAATAGAGTACCATATTCATTAACAAATAGTTGGCTTTACAGATAGGAATTGATGGTTGCTCTATCTGTTTGGTTATAATTAACTGGCTTAAACAATAATAACAACAACAACAACAATTGCAATTATGCTGGCTGTTATTGTTACTGTTTTAAGAATTGAAATTGCTGATTACAATCTTAATTGCAGTAGCCGATCAATATTGATTTAAAAATTATCTCCCCCTCTCTTTACTGAAGTGTTATTTGTTTGTGTTCTGTGTTACGATCTTTTTTTTTTTTTTTTTTTTTTCAAACAATTAGGAATGAACTTATCGTTTTTTAAATGAAATGTCAAATTCACACTGGCATTTGGACAGCATTAAAGAAATCACTTCTCTATTGTTCTCCAACAACAGTTCTCAATGTATTTTTCTTAGACTTTATTTTGATTGGCTTTAATTTTAATATGAGCTTATGGGCTATACAGTCAGTGTGATAGTAGGAGCTTATTGTGTTGGCTGCTGGAACAAGTGTTAAAAAATTAATTGTCTATCACAATATAGGGTATGCCATTTAAATGTTTAAATTTAAAAAGTCCAAAGAAACATAAAAGGTTTGAATTTTTTTTTTCTTTGTGAAGTACTATTATTCCGTTTAGAAACGCAATATTATTTCATGCATATGGCTGCCTCAGCTGGCCTCACAATACTTCATTCGATCGTATCAATTTTTGTGCATTTTTTCGTGTGTATAAGATCGTATCTTGGCAATGGCATTATCAATGTTGGCCTTCAAATGCTCAATTGTCTCTGGTTTGTTGGCATAACACTTTTCTTCAACGACACCCCACAGAAAGCAGCGCAACAGTGTCAAATCGCGGCTTTTGTGTGACAAGTTGCACCATCTTGTTGAAACCAAACATGGTTGGCATTAATGCCATGAAGAACAAGTACAATAAAATCGGTTATCAAGGTGCAATAGTTGTCTCCATTGACCGTAATGGTTGTGCCGTCCTTATTTTCCTTATTTCGAAAAGCCACACCAAATAGTCACTCGTAATGAACGCATTGGCTCCTGTAAGACTACATGTGGGTTTTCAAAGCCCCAAATACGGCAATTTCGTTTATGAAAATGAGCTTCATTCGAAAAGATTTTTTTTTTTAAATCGTCATCATCGTGCAGTTTCTCGTTGGTCCAATAAAACCCAACGCTTCTTAAGCATAAATCGATTCATTACGTTCAATGGAGGATAATATACTGAATTTTGTGACAGAATAGTATAACAAATTTAAACCGATAGATGACCCATCCTATATTTTCTGTTTGAATAATATTTTAATTGTTAATTATTTTGCATTTAAAATGCATTCGCTTAATTGAACTTCAATTATACAAAAATAATAATATCTATTTGACTTTAATTTAATTTTCTATAGAATTTGTTTTATGACAATAAATAAATTAGAAAAAGTTTAACAATAACAATAACAACAAATAGCCATTAAGATGCAAATTGTAATTACAGTTTAAAATATTATCTTTTGCTTTGGCTTTGGCTATGGCTTTGGCTTTTGCTTTGATTTTCAGGTATGCAAAGTTAATTAAAATTTATGTTATTTACATAAATTATTATTATTTTTCACTTTTGATTTTATTGTTGTTATTAAAAAAAAAAAAAAAAAAAAAAAAAAAAAAAAAAAAAAAAAAAAAAAAAAAACTATTAATATGCCACTATTAGTGTTTGGGTCTTATAAGATTTGTTTTATTACGATTAATTATTGTTTGAGAGTTCTTTGCTTGTGCTTGGTATCTTATTTGTGACAAAACAAAAGACTTAAGCTGCAAACTTGATTCATGATTTTTGATTAGAAATCCTTTTAAAAAAAAAGGTTTCCAATCTTTTTTTTTTTCTTTTTTTTCCTTAAACGTTTACTTATAAGTTGCCAAGTGATTATTGTTTAATAAGTGCCACACATGTGGTTTAAATTCAATTTAATGGTCAGATTTACAGAGAGAGATTAAACCACATATGGTGGCATAAATTAAAGCTTAATATTCGATTATTTTTAAACCAGGAAAATGAATTTAATTTTACTATTTCAGCTTAATTAGTAGTTAGTGAATGCCGTTATAAGTTGAATTAATTTGATTTAGAAATAACAAAGACGGATGAAAAAAAAATGCTCCCATCATTCTTTATCGAGTTTTAAGAATGGAAAATGGGAAATGAAATGATAAATGTTCCATTTAGCAAGTTATGAACAAATATTTTGGTGCTGCACAAAGCTCTAAAGGATGTTTCTATACGAATGCATTTTAAGTTGTTTAGAATGTACAGAAATGATATTGCTGGGATTTAGGTGACACTCTTGTTTACAGCCACAGAAGTCCATACGCGATTAATTATTTTTAAATTTTACGGCCACTCTTCAAATGATGATTTTTCTGAACGGAAAATTTCTTCGAAGTTTTCGAATGGTCAGCATAACTTTCCCAATTTTTGTTAAAAGTTCAATTGAGATTACATGTCGTTATTGTACAAATTATTCTACTCAGGCCTAAAGATGTTAGAATTCTCGACCTATAAGGGCTCGAACTTGATATTGATGGGCTGGCCAATGTCATTCTCAAAGGAAAATGTTCTGATGCTGCCACCAACTGAAAATTCACACTAAACGGCAACATTTTGGAATGCATTTTACGCTTTTGGTTTGCAAACAAAATTCCTTTGTTCTCGTACGCATTCATCCAGAAATGGGAAACATTTTCGAAAATGAATTTTCTATGAAAATTATACTCAGCCGCTAACTGCTCCAGAGTCCATTTAGCGAACACATGTCGTTGTCTATAATCGTTTATCTTCAATTCTTGTGTCAGTTGAATTTTCTGCGTGTGCAATCACAAAATTCACAATACAAAATTCTTCAAGCAGTGTTCTGCCGAGTTCTTTTGAATAAATTTGCGAATAGACCTCGCGGTAGAACGATTATGGCAATCACGGACAAATCGCGTGGATCCATTTTGATACGGTAATATTATTATTTACACGTGTTATTAAATTCAATATCCCGACATAGTGGTTAATTAAAACAGACTGAACAAATGACAAGTGATTCGACAGATGTAGCTTCAGTTATTGATGGCCAACCCTATTCCATCAGAGATACTAACCACATACTAAAGTAAATTCGTATCATGTAAGCATTACCTTAATTTCTTGCCATCTAGTCCACCATGAGTAATATTTGGTAAATTGTCTTAAAAAAAAAAAAAAAAAAAAAAAAAACCCAAGAACTAAACAATGGCATAGCAACAGTTCTCCATATACCCTCTTTACACTGTTGTTTGCCGTCGCCACTAAGTTGCTCAAGTTCATACGTATAGTTAAGTGCTTCGTAAGGATATTCATCCCGGATTAAATATATACTGCGGTTTTACATTGGGTCTTAATACTTGCTTAAGTGGGACCATTTCCTTCAAGGAAGTCTGTCACCTTACCTTAGGATATCCACAGTCTACTCTTATGCACACTTAACAGGCGCGTGGTCTTTCAATCATATGGGTGTTTTCTAGTAAGATTTCCTACTGCATTGTTGTGGTGCACTCCTCTCCCCGACATTTTATTGCAAGCCTTTAATACAGTTTCCAGTGACAGAAAAGACTTTGGTTTCTTAAATTTACGTCGTGTGATTCACTCTCGAGCCGTGTAAAAAAAAAATTAAACCTTCAACATTGTGTGATTGATCCAATAGATCATTAAGTTGAATATTCTGTTATCTTTAATCGGTTTGTATTATACGCGATCGAAATCTATTTGCGTTTGAATAGAATTTAAGTAAATATTATGCAATTTATATGAGGTTAATTTTGTGCCTGTTTATATTAGGACAACAATGCTTTAAGTCGTAAGCTGTTTGGAGTCGAATCTTTACACAACCAAAATTAGTAACTGCTGAATGGTCTCATCCGATTGAGATATTTCTCTTGAAAGTAATGGAAAAGATTTTAATGGACTTGCTCACATCTCAATTTCTACAGATGGAAGATTGCAGATTCTTTATTTTCTTCTGTCGCAAACTGATGTTCACATATCAGCAATGGAGCAGGCCAGAAACCATATTGTGTGTAGAAATTATTTAATTTCAAATCTACAAGAAGATTTCCTAACGATGGTCTTAGAATTAGTATAAGCAATGAAGACATAACAGCTATAAAATAAGCCACACACATTGCTCCATGCCCTACAAATTATATTTTATTATCTTATTATCTAACATAGTTCTTGGAATAAACGCCCTGCTGCACAAATTCCACTTCTCCACAGTATCAGTTAAAATGGCATACGAAAGTCGCCTCAGAAAGCTTTTCTAATAAAAATTGATGACATTTTTTACCCCAGTTGAAGATCATAACTACGATAAAGAAAATATTTTTCTTAAGCGTATAGGCAAACAGAGTATATCCTTGAAATAGTATTTCTCAATCATGTTAAAAACCAATTAATCTTCAAGATTTAAGAGTCGATATCTGAAAATCTGCACACCGTTTGCATACGATTATTTATTGCATTGTAAAATTATTTCGTATTACAACAATATTCTCAGGCATTATTAATCGATAAATTAATACAATTAATTAACATGTGTTCAAATAATTCGCTATCTATCTCTCTCTATCTTTCGATAATGATTAATACCTGCCTGTATAATAAGCACCCCTTGAACCTGTCCCCTCACTATCGCTAATTGTAATTGCAGTTTAATTCAAGATTTTTTATTTTCAGATTTTGAAAATCAGATAATCAGTGATTTGCATACCAAAACGTCTGTTTGTCTGTCTGAATGTTTATCTATTTGTTATTTTATGTTTCTGTTATTGGAATGAAGTTTTGGAATGTAAATTATTGTGGTGCGTCTATGGATAGGCGCTAGAAATTATGCACAATAAGTGACAGTAGTGCACGATGTTATTTTGTTTTTAAACTGCAATTTATCGAACAATAAGGCAACGCAACCTTATTGATTGTTCTCGTTTTTGTAGATTTTTTTATTGGTCACCTCGACCAACTCAATCAAGCTATTGCCTCTGCACTCATTAGACGCCTAACTCCAAAACATGGCTGATAGAACTGCAGTAAGGGGTTAAGTTCTCAGTTTTACATGCAGTAGAATGGAATCACTCGAGTTTTAGAAACGACTACCTGGTATCGGAGACTATTTCCAGACGAGCATACAGCACTCACACTCCCACACTGGAAGAATGGTTTGCCGAAGCTGTCATCAATGACAGTGATCTTCACCGACGACTGTAAAATTTAATGTGCAACTAAATCTGGCGTCTATTCCGATAAGCTGGCACTGAACGGGTCATTCAGATAATCTTACTACATACATAAGTATGTTGTGAGTGTTAATTTTATACATGAGTGGCGGGACCTACAGTTTAAAGTCGACTCCGAACGACATTGTTTTTGAGAAACTTTTCATGGCAATTTTATTTAATCTCAGTTTTTGCAAGAAAACCGCTGAGAGGATTTTTCATATTTCGTTTTGATGTCTGATCTGGGGTTAGAACCGTGGCCTAACGTTTAATAAGCCAACACACTACCCGCTAGACTACGGCGACTTACCTTACTACGCCATTGTATTTCAGGAAGAGATTTTTTCTACTGAACAAGCTGCACGTATATTTAAAACCGGGGCGGTATCTACTACGAACTTGAGCCTTTATGTGGACAGTCAAGCAGCAATAAAAGCATTGGGATCCTAACTCGTTAAAGCCATCAGGAGTTACATGGTCTCTCTACGTCATATACGTCGATACAACACCCATCTCTACTGGATTCTGCGTTATTGTGGAATAGAGAGAAACGAAAAGGCGAACGAACTTGCACGGAAGGGATCGCAGATGTTTGAGAAGGAGGCTATAAGGGGGATATATGCACTCCTACGGGAATACTTTTTCAAATTGGCAAAAGTAGCATGGAATTCAACAAACCATGATTGGACCATCATATTTCTTTGCTAAATTTTAAAACTGTTGTGTACAGCAGTGGACAGTAAGAATACTTGAGTTCGAGTTGAGTTGAGTAACTCTTTGAGTTCGACAAGAAAACGTTTCATATTCTCAAAAGAATTCTAACGAGACAAACTAGGCCTGTCTCACTAGGATTACTGCGAAAGTAGCGGAATCGGTGCAAAACTTTTTAACTGCACTTCAAAACAGACGTCATTAGTTTTTGCGTGAATGGACGTTTGAAGTCTGGGCATAGAGGCGAATATGTCACTCGGAGTGGTTAAAACCCACCACTAGCAGATCATGATAAGGGGGTTTACTTTACACTGCGTAACACAATCGGCCATTAAGTAAACTAGCCTAGAAACGGCAGGCTAATCACCAGCTGTATTAGTGTAATTGCCGTTCTGGCTGGGTGTTCTTATGACACCTCTGTGTTATTTTACGTTGTAATTTTTATCGCATTGAATTGTTGGAGTTTTAATCATCGACATCGACCAAGTTTCACACTAGAAATCATAATATTTTATGACAAAATATTTCTTGTTGCCATAATTTGTAGACTGTTTGCTGTTCATTTATTTACTTTTTAGTATTTTTTTTCTTTTTTTAATTTATTTTATAACTTCGTTTTCAAAAGCCAAGTTCTTAGAACTGTTTGCTGATTTGATTTTAAAGATTTTTTTTATGGCTTTTCAAAGCGCATTTTTTTTTTGTTGCATTCGATTTTACCTTTTTTTTAATATATTAATAATGTATTGAATATTTCATTTAAGCACATTATAAAAATTGCCAATAAACATGCGATTTTAAATTGAAAAAAGAGGAAAAAAAATTGAAAAAGAAATAGAAAATGTGGACCAAAAAACAGGCATTTTATTGGCAATACAATGCAATGTGTGTACAGGGAACTGCCACAAAATAATGCACAGTTAAGCAAACAAACAAACGGTAAGGTAAAATAAGGAGTAAAATAAACAACAACAACAACAACAACAACAACAACAACAAAAATAATAATAATAATAAAATTATTAGTATAACTTATAAACAACATTTTAATTTAAATTTTACACAAAAAAAAAACCGTAAAAAATAAATGAAATAAAATGATTGCCAACACCAACAACAACAAAACCACCACCAACAGCAACAACAACAACAAGTTCGACAACAGAGTAACAATGTGATCAACAATTATTGGCAACCAAACACATGTAGAAACGAGAGTCTACAAGTGTCTGAAATCGATAATAAGTATTCTGGAAAGCATGTGTGTATACACCACACACTAAAGGACTAGGGTAAGAAATTCATTTAGATTTTATATTCAAAAATATAAAATATGAAAACCTAAAATAAAAAGCCTTAAAAGTATCTTATGTTTATAATTTTCCCCCTAAAACCCTTTTCAAATACCTTAAAGTGTGTGCTCAAAAGCACTTTAAAAATAATGCGTGGCCTCTAGTCATTGAAAACGAAATAAAATGCATTATTGCATATTGAATTCTATATTTTGTTGTTGTTGTTGTTATTTTCTAATCTCATATAATATAGTCACTGCCACACTACTTACTACTCACTTATATACATACATTTATGCGAGTAATTGTAAAATTCTATGTTTGTCTACACGTTTAAGCTGCCATACACGCTTGGCAAGAGAAGAAATAATCAAAAGTCAAGCTGTCTAATATTTAAATTGAAATTGAACTCAAAAGAATGACTCATTTTGTTAGATTTGTTTTTTTTTCGAACAACAATACCAGCAATACATATACCATAAATTAAACATTTTGTTACATTATTGTTGTGGTGCAAAAGTCATTTGAATATCACATGTGTAGGCCGCAAAAAAAATTGTTTTTTTTTTATTCTTTAATTATACAATTAAAACATACACAATAAATTGTGTATTCAATAATTTTTATTACGTTTCAATTTTATTTTCATCAAGTTTTTTTTTTTTTGTAATTTATTTT
>QOCX01000872.1:5001-49993 GCA_005959815.1 Sarcophaga bullata
TTATATATTTACATTAAATATGAAATAGTTCCCTTTGACGCACCGTCTTAAATCATTTCAGAAAATTAATTAAAAATCTTTGAGCTTGTTAAATACTTCTACGTTTACTGAAAAAATTAATTTAATTATGGGTGATAACCGAACTGCAGATGAGTCGTCAGTTTTAGAAAGATGCTATGCTATCCATAGTTAATATTGGATGGCAGATTGTTAATAAAATACACCGAAATTGGACAACAAATTTCTTCCGCAATTAAATTACAAGTTTCTATCCATCGTGAAATTTAGCATGAATACATGCCACCCTTTTATAATAAATCAAATTAATTTTCAATTAAAAAACTATGCCATTGTTTTAACTTTTAATTCAGGGAGAATTTAATATGGTGATAGCAAAATTACAACTCAATTCGCATTTTTTTTATAACAAAAAGGACATGTATTTGTTGTACTTCTCTGGCAGCTTTTTAATTGTTAACAAAAAATGTTATTAAAAATTGGACAAATAAAAATTAAATTTTTCTTGAATTCGGACTTATTTGGAACACCACTGAAGTAGTCATACTTCAGGACGACTCTGGAGCCCTAAGAGATGGTATAATAGATGTTGTGCCAATAAATTAAGAATATTTAAATAAAGAATATTTAAATAAAGAATATTTAAATAAAAATGTGTAAAATATAAATAAACAATATGCAGTGAACAAAGAAAAATATAATTTTAAAATAATACTTATTAAAAAAACTAACAAATATCATCCTACAGCATTTTGTTCAAGACAAATCTTCAGAGAATTCAATCGCTGTAACCAAACAAGCCATTTTTAGATATTTCCTTTGTTAAAAATGTGTTTTGAGGTAGTAAGTGTATACGTTTTTTGATAATCACACATAAAAAGCAATCGCTTGGGCTGACAACTCCACCTTATATGAATTCACTTTGTTTTAGTTCAATAACGGTTGAAACAATACGAATTTATTTTATTTTCCCCTCAAATACGACAGTAAACACCTTGCGAAAAGCAGCTGGCTGAAGAGTAATCAGAGGAAGAAAAAAATTTAAAAAGTAATATGATAAACAGGAAAAATTAAATTGTTTGTTAAAAAGTGTGTGAAATGAAACTATTTATAACTATTATTAAAAATAAATAGATAAAAAATTATAATAATATTGATGATTGAAAACATAGAGAAAAACATAAACTTTCCAGTATTAAGCAAAAGGTTGCCTACAGGCTTATTACTCTTGCAAAAGGGCGTGTTATGACTTTGAATATTTGGAAGATTGGTTACCTAGTCACTGATCATAAAACAAAAATCAATTGAAAAACTTGGTACATGCCAAACGGGTTAAATTTAGTGCTTGACCTTAAGGCTTTTGGAGGCTTTTTTGGAAAAACCTGAACATTTATTGTTTTATTATAAAGTAAAAATATATTTGTTTATGATTGACGATCAACACTTCCCATTCCTGGCGGCATAAACAGGATTGGCATCGAATTGTTACAAAATTGTCAACAGATGGCGCTAAAATTTATCCTTAAGTTTTTAATTTTGTTAACATATATGTAACTTTTGCCTCTTAAGATCTTTTATTTGATCTTTTTGTCATTCGTTTGATTCGTCTAAAATTAAATTGTAAATGTAAATTTAACTTGGTGATGTTAATATTATTAAATATAAATTGGTTTAAATCAAATTGAAAAATATATTGTGTTCCAATTCGGAAGCGACAGCGACAGAATACCGTCGTTTTGTTTTTTATTGTTTTCCTTTAGAAACCAAATTTTAATTATTCGCCTTGTTCTAGAGCACCTAAACTAAAGACGCCCGAGGTTCCACCCTCACCTTCCCTACAGTCCACAAATAAACATTTGTCCAATCTTTAATCCAGTTGAAGTTGTTTTTTACCTTTATTTTGTCTTTTTGTGATGATTCATATACTTATAAAGTTTGTTTCGTTGTCGATCCTAAAGAACTTTATATGTATATCATATAACAGTGTATAATTTCATAAAATTGGAGTGTTATTATTTTGTATAGAGCAGAATAAACAAACATATTTAATTTATCATATACATAAATCAAAGTTTCTTCTTTTCTTCATTATTATGTCAACTTGTTTTTTTCCTGTTATAAATTATCAATACCAAAAATTGTGTTATATTTATCGAATTGAGGTGAAAGTCTTACCAGTGAAAATCAAATTCATCGACCCAACTTAATATTGTGATAATCGATATTTTGTTATACATTGATAGTGACTCTGTGGTGAATAGCAGATCTTATCACCACTTACGTACGATCGTTTAGCACGGTTTCAAATCCAAAATTGGTGGTTATAACACTAGGGAAATATGTAAATCAAAAAATTTTGTTTGAATTAAATATATTTAGTTAAAAATTAAAGGAGACATTAAATAAACGGATCTAAGTGGTTGTAGTTTACAATTGATAAATTGCTGACGTATGTTACGATTAATTACAGGTACGTTGGGTAAATTACTGGTTAAATCTTTGATAAATTTTTCTTTTGTAACATTTTTTTGTCCGGAACGGTAGCGTCTATCGATCATGTTTTTACAGACATTGGAAGAACCTTATGACCGGGAGAACGCAGAGGGTGAAAATTTTCGAAATTTATCTGACGTATATATTTGCCTTGATTATATGCTGTAACAATTTTGCGAAAATATAAAAATTGCTATTGTCTTTTCATTTAGACTGACTATATTTAGGCGGTTTAGCAAATCAAGCGTTTAAAATTAAAAAGTGTTTATTGTTAATAACCGATCACAAAGGTTCCTTTATTTTTTCAAAAATTAGATTTTGACGGAGTCATTAAGGTCGATATAATTGATTATAGAAAGTCGTGTGGAATATTGTAATCGATTTTTCTTGTGTGATTATTTTATTTGGCAAATATTTCATTATTTGCTGCTAAAATTTAGGTTTTAATTTTTAGAACGTTTTGAGCTTACTTATGTGCTGAAATTATTGTTAGTTAACTGAAAGTCTTCCTGCTTAATAATTCGTAGAAGCGTAGGTATAATTTTTCGTTCTATATAAGCTCAGCTTATGATTCAGGTTGATTCGTAGAACTAATTTTGATAATATTTGGAACCTTAAAACAATACTAACATTTGAGTAGTTACTTAGAGCTAAATTGGAGCTGCAAATTTGAGAGTTTGTTTGGAAAGTGTTTTGAATCCGCCGCAGAATCTTTTCATTCTTTAGCAAGTTTTACTGAAAAGTTTAACTTAAACTATACTGTCGTGATATTCATATTAACATAGTAAGGTTTTTACACTATCTGTTTTACACTATTTGTTTGACCTTTTCTCATCTAAAGTTTGAAATATTATATATTCTTATATTACTCAATATTCCCTGAAAAATTGCAGGTGACGTTTGTAACCCACGTCCATTGAGAATGGCCTTCTTGAGTTACAAACCCTGTTTTTTGTCTATCTTGAACTCTTAACGGATTGACCCAAAAAGTTCATATTAATAAGTTCATATTATAATCAATTAATGTTTGGGTTATTTCAGATTTTCATCTTGATTTAATTTAAACACTTTTATCATGTCTAAGCCAATTAAGACATCATATTGAAAATTTTTCTGATCTATTACAAATAAATCCTCTTCTTTTTCTATCTTAAAAGTTTTTATTTTTATTCGAATTCGTTTTTTCTCACCATTAATAGTTCGCAGATTTGCACATTATTTGTTATTTATTTTGTGAGTTTCTTTTATTAGTATTGAGTTTATCAAAGAAACATTGCAGTCAGAATCATATATCCCACTTGTATCTAGTGAGTTTTGTAGCAATATTTTAACTTTTATTAATGTTGAAATTACTAGTTCTTTTGAATATGCATCATTTAATTCGGCCTCTATCTCGGAATTGTAAACATATTTTATTCCATTCTTCTTTTCGGCAAGAACTTTTTCATTTGCCTTGAACCAACATGATTGTTCAGAATGGTAGCGATGTGTTTACCTAGTTTTTCACATATCCTGCAGGGGCTTTTCTATTGTAACTTTTCTTTAAAATTCTGATGCACAATTTTCCATTTTTCGGGTACGGTTCCTTTTATTAAATGCTCCAAACTTCTCAGTTCATTAAATAAGTCTTGGGTTTGTTCTAAGTTTTCTCTATTTATTCTATATATCACTTTATCTGGCAATCCCATTGCAATTAAATCAATTAAAGTTTTTTTTATCCATTTTATCCGTCTAAATTCATTTCTAATAAAATTCTCTCCTTCTTTAGCGCGTAATCTAAGATCCATTTATATATTTAAAAGATATTGCATATTTTATTGGAGTCCAACCCTTATCTGCATTTGTTTTACGAAAACTGTTTTAGTCAATCCATTTTGAGTCTAAAGTAAGCTTTATAAGCATTGAGCTATACCAGTCTAAACAAGAGGTTTTTAAAAAATCGCATAACTTCAACTTTCTCTGCATCTTTATTTATTTCCAGGAGATTATATTCACTTTACAAATTCACTATCCATTGACTAACATTTGAACTCTTATTATAGAGTGTCTCCAATACAAACTTTCCTGACAATTTCCTTAGAACTTTGATACAAACAACGTCCCCTTTTCTTCCAGAGATTTTATGCAATATATTCGTTATTATTTCTTCTGTTATGACACTATCATCAACTACTTTTGGTTGGGAAGACTCAATTTTTTCCAAAAAATAATCGTTAAATTGTACATTTCCTCATTCATCCAAGTAAGTTGCTGATAACTTCTCGTCTAGTTGTATCCAGACTCTTCGTGTTTGATGGTTCTGCTTAATTGAATTTTTTTAACAGTGCAGTTCTTCGAATTTCTATGTGAATTTATGTGTCATGGAATTGTTCTGACATATAAAACATTTTATTTTCTGCCGTAGTTATTGAGGTTAGGGCTAAAAAATTGATTTCCCATTGCTTACTGATTTTTGTATGAACTCGAATTTTAATTTATCCATTTTTATAATAAACGAAAAGTAAATGTCGTTTTATAATAAGATTTTATTTTCTTCGGGAGCTAACACGAATCAAATAAACGAAATTTAGTTTCTCTGTAATCAAAGGTTTTTATACATTTTATTGCTAGAATTAGGAACTGTTTACATTTTTCTTATGCTATTATATTATTATTTCAATAATCTCCCGTAATCAAAAAAAACGACATTTACAGTTTATATTTCGGTATTAATTCTTTTCCGATATAATTTAGGAACTTTGTCTATTTCCTCTAAACAAGTATTTTAATAAATAAGCAATAAAAGAAAATGAATAAACATCTGTTTCTTCCAGTTACAAAACAGATATTTAATTAAGTCAATTGATTACATACATATATGCAAAAACATTTCATGTAGCTTTAATAATATACTTCATATTTTTTCAAAATTTTCAAAAAAAAAAAATTTTTAATATATAATCCAATTAATTTATTTACAAATGTATTTCCGTATCGCGTGAAATTATTCTTTTTTCAATTTTATTATTTCATTTATAAATAATATTTTTGATGAATGTAAGTGAATTCGCTTACAAAATATGATGAATAAACCTTTTATAATTCGAAGTTATTTATATGAATATATGGATTGCTTACTATTTGTTTATTTTAGAATTTTTCGTTACTTTTCAATAAAGGAAGTATTTTAAGGTCTTATTTAATTATTTCATGTTGTTTTGGTATCACTAATCTGCTTTTATCTGCTCACAAAATTAGAAAATTACCTCAGGGCAGAAACAGGTTATTGTCATAGATTATTTTGTTCAGTCGTCAATATAATCGTCTTAATATAAAAGCGTGTATTCCAAATTTGACAGCTTTCTATCATCGGGCGTCTATGTGCTTTACCATTAATAATTAAAACAAACTTTGGGTATTGAGTTTTGATATTGAGTTTAACAGTTTTTAAGGATTGCTCTTGTAAGCACGGAGGAAGATCTTACAAACGCCTGCTCGCGAGGATAAGCGATAATACAAATAATTCAAAAAGATCCGTTTATTTCAACGCAAAATATTTATAAATCGTAGTAATAAACGTGGTAAACAGACCGTTAAAAGCAGTATTACGTTACAGTAAACTTCAAAAAAATCATTTATTTTACATAAGAATCAAGAACAGATTTCTTTAAGACACATTTGGACTGCAGTGTTGAAGATACAAAGTTTATCCATAGCCCTGTTTGTGCGTAGTAAGAAAAATGTCGACGAATCATGCTAATCGCGACCGTCCTTGTCTAGTGCACTGCATACAATTCGAAAGTATAAGTAGTAACTATTTGACTGATAAAACTGATAGTTGTGTTCAAAAGTCATAAATACAGCTGGAACTGGGTAGAAGTACAAACGTAGACGAAGCCCAAGATCGTCGAAGGTAGCTTCCACATCTAAATTGTCCTTAAAGAATACTTCTAGTCTGCAAAATAGCTTCTCTCTTTTAGCAGAAAAATCTGATGAACCCACCAAAGAACAAAGACAAAAATTCAAATGTTTTCTTTATGAAATTAATTTCTGTTGTTGGGATAAATTCCTTTTATATCACAGCTACTTATAGCGTCTTAACGCGGCAATATTGATTAGAAGAAAATTCGGGTAAATAAAGAACAACAATATCGTACTATTGTCAGCAAATTTGACTGACAATTTCTTTCTTTGATTTCTATATCTACAAACTAAGAAATGTGTTAAAAGGTTTGACTCCAGCGTAGAAGTAGTGAAGGTAGCCTAATAGCCTAATAAGTCAGGACTTTAACATTAAAAATGTCACCAATATAATCAACCGAGGGAGGGTTTGACACCCAAGGTTTGAGTGGAACTGGAGTCTGCCGATATAGTTTTAAAAAAGAACCAAATACGTTTAAAAGATATCTACTTCATTAGAAAATCATTATTGGAGAACCACAAAATCATTCAGGACTAGTCCAATGTCTTAATTGAAATCGCCTAGGTTTTTGATTACTGAAGATCAGTATGAAAGCTTCTTCGATCGCTTGGAACCTATTTTCTGGCAACCTTCTGAGGATCTCGTCTAATTGCATTTATAGGCTGTGCATTGTTTGATACAATATCCAAAACTAATTTGGATGTGGTCAACCAATCTACTGGCCTACCGGCAGATATAAGATTCCTGACGTTATCGTTTCTAGAGAATAGAAACAAGTTGAAGTGTTTATACTTATATTCTGATCACGCGCCCACTGTTGTATTACGGTCTTGAATTGTACCATAATTTCAACTACCTCTGCGAATCAATAATTCTGTTAATTGGCTAAAATTTAAAAAATATCTCAGCGGACATTGTACGGAGTAAATACTTCCTTCTCAAAATTTAAGGAAGACCATAATCACATGTCACCTCCTCCAAGCCGCAGAATAAGAAATAATAGAATTTTTTCTACGGATGTTGAAAGGTTGGTTGCTAAAAAAAAAGAGTAGCAACAGCACAGATATTTTTGAAACTGTATTAGATCGATCTCGAAAAACTGCCTCCCATACAAAATATTTGGAAGGTTTTGTTACTACAACACATAAAATATATTGATATTTACACTCATAGACGCCTTAAGCGGATATTGCTTGATGAAACGAAATTAGTTCAAAGCAAATTGAAACTTAAAATTGTTTTTTATTTTATTTATTTTATTTAGTGGTATTTAGAATACTTTCTTATTTACTATATTACATTATATTATCAATATTTTAATTGCTCTGATAAGTAGAGTTTTTAACAAACAGAACACAATTTCTTTTAAATACAGTAATATTTCTCATCTTTAACAACACCTCTTTATTGCATTGGTTGTTGCTCGATGTATCCTAAACTCATTTGCATTTCTAAGACTGTAAGGTTGGTATTCGTTGACATATTTTAATTGATCTGTTAGATAATTTTTTTTTTTTTTTTTTTTTTTTTTTTTTTTTTTTTTTTTTTGTTTTTTTTTTTTTTTTTTTTTTTTTTTTTTTTTTTTTTTTTTTTTTTTTTTCCCCATTTTCATTTTATATATAAATTTAAACGTATTTAGTTGAAGTCTTTGTCTAATGTTGAGCCATTTGAGTTGTGTTGGTGTAAACCTATTGCATTTAATTATAGACCTCATAGATCTGTTCTGTAAATTGTGTAGTCTATCTATTTGTATGTTTGTACAGCATGTATATAATATTGTAGAACCAAATTTGAAGTGCGGCTTAATGATCATGTTATATATATTAATGCAGTGATTGTTGATATTTGATTTCTTATTATTTTAAAGAATCCTATTTTTCCCCGATTTTCTTACATATATAATTTACATGATCTTTAAAATTGAAGTTCTTGTCTATTATAAATCCCAAATATTTTATATTTTCAACTTTCTCGATTATTTTATTATTAATATTAAAAGCTGTTTCACTATTCATGTTTGTTTCTAATATTTTTGTTTTATTTTCGTTTAATTTTAGTTTATTCATTTTCAACCAATTATTGCGACAAATAGGAGAGAATAACAGAGAGTGTTCGAGAGAAAAGTTAGACACAAAAAGCTCAAAGATCTTCATGAATGGCTTACACTGTTTTGGATTGTAATCAAAGAGTGGATTTTGTTAAAAGAGGAGATACTATAGAATTACAACTGGACATTGTGAGGTGTTGTGAGGGATTTTAAACTACCTGTAATATTGAAGTTACGTTTACGCCGCAAAATCGCATTTTTAGTTTTTTATGATCAAAAAACTATGGCCTAAATCAATCGGATAAAAGCTACTGGTATAGATAAAATCAGTTATGCTTGTTACACTGCATAGCACAGCAGTATAAAATGTATTACCAATGACATCAAAATTTTTGAAAACTACTAAAGTCTAAACTAATGCCAATTTTAAATGCGAGTAGAGACTCATGAGGAAAACACAGTATCGAAAATACCCACAGTTGCAGGTCGTAAAAATGCATCCGAAGAAAAGTAAATCTGCTCTGCTTTCTTTATAAATGTTTTCCAAACATTCGACATAGTTTGATAAGAAGATAACTATTTTGATACTTTATTTTATTTATTTACTTAATAGATTCATTAACAAATATCCTTAAAAAAATAACATTGATCTATAATTGGATTAACTTATAGTTGTGAGCCGGAAAGGCAACATTAAGGTAGCAGAAAAATTCATATAATTTGACCTTATTAATAGTATAAATATTATTGACATAGAAATTTATATAAATAAATATTAATATTTTTCATTTCGTCTTATATATCAATTTAAACACAAATCAAATTAAATTCATTTAAGATTAGTTTTCTGAATTTTAAGCAAATTACAAAATAGTTAACAAGTAAACTTAAACTATGTGTATTACCATTGAGAATATTTATGACATCAGTTTGGTTAAATGAGATTTTGTTAAAAAATTTAATTAAAAGTTCATTTAAAACAAGACAGATACCAATGAAGTGAAGCGTATTTTCAGAAGAATCTAAGTTCCATAGAATAACTTCTGAACGGTCTAGCGTTTATGTCCAAAAGTCCATCTTTTGCTCTTATCAGTAAACTTAGCTCACGAGACGAGAGTCTAGTAGAAGATAAGTGCAACAAGGAGTAATTTAGTTGAGAATATAAGTCGTTTTTATTCGATATTTTATTATACATATTATATATTGAGACCAAAATGGAAATACTGCCATTTTCGACGTAGTTAGTTTATGTAATGTTTACTAAATGATAAGCGCAACCTTGCATACAGGCGATGGAAGAGATTCAGAATGGACGATGTGAAAGCTATTCATAAATCCGCTCGTAGCAAGGTTACTAAGCGCATTATGATTGTAAAAACATGGAAGGTAATCTGCGATATTGGTATTGGACAAAAATAAGATAATACTTCTGATATTGATGCAAACAAATTTGTTAATATTAATTTTCCAACAATGACCTTTGTTTTATTTCTCTAGAAAACCTCTTTAATTTTCGTAGTGTCAATCAGCTCGAGGTTTTGGAATGCTTATCTTCAGTGAAATCGAATGCAGTTGGTTCTGATGACTTAGATCCTCTGTTCTTAAAAGCTTTGCCACCTAGAGTCTTGCTTATTTTACTCATTTATTCAATACATTTTTAACTATGTCCTTAGGTTGAAACTAGATGAAAATTACATAGCGTGTTTAGTTCCTTTGGATAACTCTAAGGCTTTTAATACAGTTGTATTGTAGTATTATAGCATATATATATACGTTATTTTTAACGTTATCTTTAATGGATGGCTAAAGTGATCTAACCACATTAATGTGATCGTTGATAGAGTTTACGGTATACTTCGAACTTATGGTCTGTAATAGATTCGACTCCCTTTGCCCTACGAATGCAAATGGCCAAAACGTACCTGATTCCTGTTCTTTTATACGGATCTGAAATTTTCGCAAACTGTGATACCGATGACAGGCGCAAACTTAACTTGGCTTACAATAATATAGCAAGATATGTATTCACAATTTTCTTATCAGATATTTGGAATTAATTTTGATAACCTTAAATATTAAATGCCTTATTCTCTACCATAACATCATTATCTCAAAACATCCATCAAACTTATTTAGACGGATTAAATTCGCAAGATCCAACCGCGGTAGGAAAATTATCCAACTTAGTTATAAGGCCCTTTTGTCACAAGGCCAGTTCTTTATTCATATCATCAGTCTTTGGAATACTTTACCAAACTAGATCCTAAATATAGGCAATGCAATTGAGATCAAATGGAGTTATACAAATTATTTAAGCAATTTGTAATATATTTTGATTGTTACTGTACATTTTTACTTTTTTATTTCCTTTAGTGATATAAAATGATATTTTTTCTAATTTAGTCGTTAAATTTCATTGCATCTGAACGTATATATACTTTTTCTTTGCTTGTGTATATTTCTTTATATTTGTATATCCCGTGATGTTTTATTCCTAATTTATTTTTTTACATATGTGTACTCATTTCTTTTTTTCCCAATCTTTTGCATCGACTGCTATATTTTCTGAAATTATAACATGTTCTTCTTCATTTTAATATTTACATTATTCCTTACATTTTATTATTTATATTTTCAATGATATTTTCTTTGCTGTATTCATAGCACTTTCATTTATATGATTAATATCTTGTTTTGCTATGACTAATAATAAATAAATAAATGAAATAAGTTATAGCATAAGTCTATTTCCCAGTATTTATAATAAATATTTTCGATTTCATTTGCTCGCTACATCCACGGTATGTTTTTTGTTATTCTAGTGCCATTATGGAATAATACTACTTTCGATTTTGAAAGATTTACTTTTAAGTGCCATAAGTCAGAGTATTCACGAAAAGCATCAATCATTGTTTCAAGATTGCTGGACGAATCAGCTAACAATAAATTATCGTCAGCATAGAGGATAACTTTAACTTTGATGTTATCAATAGTAATTCCCACAGGAAGAGCATCGACTAAGTCATTTAAGTGCAAAGCAAACAGAATTGTACTTAGAATACAATCTTCTTTGATTCCCTGATTAATATCAAAAGAAATTGATAAAAGATTATCAAAAAATGTACGACTAATAGTGCCAACATACGACTGTTGTAGTAAACATATTATTTTCGGAGATAATCCAATGATCAATGAATCAAAAGCAAAGGTGAAGTCCACAAAATATACAAACATATTTTTACAATTTATCTTATTTAAATGTACAATATTAATGAATTGAATAGAATACTCCCTTCAAAATCCAACATTGAATTCATTTAAGATTTTGACTGTTAATCCAGTACGTAACTCGATTCATAAGGACGTTATTGAAAATCTTGCAAATCTTGAAAATCTAGCGACAGGCCCAGGTAGTTTGATGGACAAATAGTAGATTTAAAACTTCCTGGTATAGATTCATTAAGAAATAAATTATTGAAAGCATTTAATAAAGCTGACAGGCGCATATTTGAAAAATTCATAGCTGATATCATTCTGTCCGATAGATTAATTGTCTTTTAAATTTTTCAAAACAGCATAACCTCGCACAATTCAATGGGAGAATCTAGAAGGGCATCTACGTTGGAGGCAAGCACCAGTGAAACATCTTAATGCGATCTAAATTATCTAAATCTATCTTGTTATAGTATTGAAGAAAATTATCAGCGCCTAAGTGACAACGAATACTCATTGAACGAGCTTTTAAATCATTTGACAATTTTCACCAGTCTTTGCCACATTTAATACTGTTCAATTTGTTTAAGTTGGAGTTGTAGAGTTCTAAATTTCCACTGAGACGCATATTTACATACTTCCTCTTAGCTAAAACGTATTTTGATTTGTATTGTATTTTTTCCTGTTTTTTCCGTACATCTGAAGATACACCACCATTTTTCTACGAGCACGAGCGCACTCCCAATTAAACCAGTCTTGTTTTGGGCTGAAAATCAAACTTATGCACTCTTTTAATGTAAGAGACTTATATTTTATTTTTACCATCGACCAAATTATATTCATCAGAAGGAGTATAGCATGTCAATTAGTTCGATTTATTGGCTGCATTATTTATATTCCAGTGTATTCTCCGATGGGAAGTCGCCGTAGTCTAGAAGTCTGTTGGCTTATCAGGCAAAAGGCCAGGGTTAGAATCCCCGGTCAGACATTAAAACGAAATATGAAAAAATATTTCTTCGGCAACTTCCTCTCAGCAGATATCTGGCAAAAACTCTGAGAGTAAATAAAATTGCCATGAAAAGTTTCTCAAAAATCTGTCGTTCGGAATTCGCCACTCATGTATAAAATTAACACACACAACATAAGTGGTGTGAGAATCTGGATCGTAACCCTGACTGAAGGGTTGTAATGGCTAATTATGTATGTATGTATTCTCTGATGTCGTAATTCCGACTTTAACATAATATTTCTGTTGTTTAGAATGTTTAATCTGAAATCAATAGGCATATGTTCTAAGTAGGGTTTACTAGTAATTTTGAAGCTGTCCACATGCAATAGAAAACTATGAGAGTAAATACAGTAATCAATCAAAGGACTACCTCTACCTCCGTAAAAACTTAATTCACCTTCACCGTCAGGTCATCTGCTAATAGTTTTGTATCCAATACAAAAATTAGTGGGGCACAGATCATTTAATAAAGATTCCAATATTTCCAAATCACTTTGTGCGGGATAAAGTAAAAATATCATTATTTAGTCTAATAGAAAACACAATATTATCATTGGAGAAACCGGAGAATTCAAATTCATAAAATTTTCCTATTTCCTTTTTGAATCCTCATAAACACCCCCACTAGAACTCTACAAAAATTATATTACTACTGCCATTTACTTTATTGTTTTTAATCGCATTAGAATTTTTAGAAATATTTTCTTTGACATTGACATCAATAGGAACGTTCGCTTGAATCAACCGTTGTTTTATATACCAATCAATCAGGTGTATTTTCTGTTGTTGATAAAAGAGCAACATTCTCAAAGTCGTATCTTTATGTTCCTATTAGGCTCTATAATTTGTTTGTTTATCTACCTTAAATTGTAACACTTACTTTATTCTTTACTTTAGTTTATCTGTTATAGCTAATATGTTGACGGCTTGTAGACAAGATTCCAAACTAAATAAAAACACGCATGTATGTGGCACTGCATGAATTGTAACTATTTGTTTTTAACGCCTAGTTTATTGAGGCACATATCAATAAAATATTTTTTGGCTTCTGATACATTAGTGTTAATAAGGCCCTTGGCAACAATATTTGCCAAGTTTCTAAGTTTTGAATTTTCTTCCCGAAATTCGTCTAGTTCAGATTTTATCGATAACACAGTGCCTCTTTTGGCAACATCCTTAAGTTTGTTATCTAATAGACTATAAAATTCGGGTGAATTATTA
The DNA here is from genome assembly GCA_005959815.1 of Sarcophaga bullata. Taxonomy (NCBI): domain Eukaryota; kingdom Metazoa; phylum Arthropoda; class Insecta; order Diptera; family Sarcophagidae; genus Sarcophaga; species Sarcophaga bullata. The sequence continues at coordinate 18,904 of QOCX01000872.1, forward strand.
TTATTGTCTTATTTTGGACCTGTTTACATGTAATATTTTGTTTTTTGTTTCTATTTACTACTAACTGTTCAGGGACAACAAATAAATGGTGGTAACGGCGAATTAAACAGATTAAAGCAAAACTTGCAAACAGCCAAACATCCTTTAGAAATAAGGGTTGGTATCCAATAAATGTGATTAACTCTTACAGATTTCGACTTTTTTATTAATTACTTTAATTAAAATCAAAAAGAAATTGAAACCACAGCTAACCAGTAAGGAAACGGAATTTTGACAGTTACTGGCGAAGTGTGAAAGGGATAGCAAANTTGAAACAGCTCAGCGCAAGAAACTTTGCACGTTTTGACATTCTACAGGCAGAGTTGCCATTCAAATACATAAATTAAAACAAAATTTTAGTCTTATTGCGAACGTATTAGTTTGTTTTTAAGGAAGGCGACCTTGTGAGCACTACCCAATGCATTGCAGCCGAGCAGTTTCTAGGAAAAATTAATAATAACATTCACACTTCCATACTCTACATTCAAGTGGATAAACCTGTAGGTGGGTAGGTAACTAGAAGTGAATGTCCCCTCGATGAGGCCATGAGCGGACACACTTAGGCCACACACAGGGCCCATTGTGAGACCACAGTTTCATATTTACCCCTAGTGCAGGAACCACATAGAGCTTCCGATGAAGCAACTCAGACTACCAATACCAATGAATAACAGTCCATACAGGTTCTCCATGTATTAGGTACCTAGGTGACTGTTTGTTCTCCGGTCAAGTGTCAGGCATGTGCACAATACTCCTGCTCATCTCTACAGCTTCTGCAGAAATCATTTGCAAGGTGTCCAAGACCAGTACGCCTCGCATGCGTTCCTATAATACAATGCCCAGTAATAACCCCGATAAAAGTGATGAGTCTACTTCTTAGGAATTTAAACAGAGCTGCCGAGCGCCTTTTGTCCAGTCTTGGACAGATTTTCTGCGCCATTCAGCCCGTATGAACATTTTCGTCTACAATAATTTTCACCGAACCGTATTGCGGGCACTTCCGTTTGAAACAAGCTTCAGTGATTTGGTAGCCTTATAGACCGGGAGATTCCAATTGATTCCGAATAAATTCCACACATAAGGGTTCGAAGTCTCTTGCGAGGTGCACCGCACCATTCCTCAAAACCTTCCTTTCCGGAATGGATGACCTAGAAATGAGAAATCGTATCTTGATGTCATATAGTCACTGCTTTCGACAATCTCATCACCAGGTTCCATAGGAGAGGGCAGAGTACTCCATTCCGTGGAATTCGTCTTCTCACTCCTCTGATGATATACGAGTACCTCAGCGTCGGGTAGATCGCTGTCCCACAGAGTAGTCCGAATGAACAGTTCATCCGTGGAAGACATATTCTTTAACTCATCAAGCTTATCTTTGGCCTATGCCAGTGATTGCAGTTCACGATGCGCATGTCTGTCTATTGGATGATAAACCTGTAGGAGATAATGAATTGTAAACTCTTAATGTAAAATGCCCTTCTAAAGCAAATTTGTTATGGAGTTATGAAAATTCACATATGACAAAATAAAATCACACATCCCTAATATTAAAATCTCTATGTGTCGTCAGTTTTAACTGAGAATGGAGAATATTCAAGACGTGCTTGAACAAGCTTGTTATAGATTTCTAGTTCGTTACATTTTGGGGTATAAAAAAAGAGGGATACAGCAGCTCTCAAGTCTATAAAAAATAATAATGTTTTCCATTGCAATCCAATATGAAAGTATGCAAGAACAAACTACTAAATTAATTTCTTCAATTAATCTTTCAATTTCTTTTTATCTTTTCGACTTGTACAAAAAGGTTTCGTCTTCACTATTTTTTCATTCAAGTAATGTACACTTTTGTTGAATGAAAAACTAAAAGGTAATTCCTCGCAGTAGTCTAGTAGGTTGTATGTTGACTTATTAGACGAAATATGAAAAATTATTTCTTCGGCGGCTTCCTCTCAGCAGATTTCTGGCAAAAACTCTGAGAATAAATAAAATCGGCATGAAAAGTTTCTCAAAAATATGTCGTTCGGAGTCGACTTTAAACTGTAGGCCCCGCTACTCATGTATAAAATTAACACACGCAACATAAATGGTGTGAGAAGCTAGGCCGTAATCCTGTCTGAAGGGTTGTAATGACCAGTTATGTATGTATATATTTGATTCCTCTTATTACATTTTATTTTTTGTTTTATGTTTGTTACTTTCACATGAAGCAGCGATCATGAATTTTGCCATGTGTGTCTGATAGACAGATTTTGACAGGATTAGGTCATTTTAAAACTAGAAGTAAAAATTTGTTATTTTTAACAAAATACAACTACAATGTAAATTTGAAAAAATTCTCACATTTTAAAATAATATAGTGTTTTTACACCCAATGTTAAACCAAAAACAGCTGATGTTGTGGTCACACTATAGATTTTAATAATTTTAGCTTTAAAATTAATTTGAGAACAACAATTTTTGTTTGAATTTTTCAATGTGCTCTAAAATAAAAATTATTTTATATTTTATAAAATAATATTCAAATAATACTCAAATAATTCAAAAATAATTCAAATCCTCCCATAACACCTCCATAAATAAAAATAACTGCACATCTATAACTTTCCGCAGCACTTTCAATTTTTAGTGTCGAAATCATTATGAACAATTTGTATTAATTTTACTGTTAACGATTTTTTAACTTATTCTTCTAGAGAATAATTTGGTGATGAAATAATAGAAAGATATAAATTGAATTACAAATACTAAAACATAAACATAATTTAAAAATAATTTTAGAACTTGATTGGAATTTTTGAAAATTTGTAAAAAATAAGTACAACATTTTTTAAGCTACATGAAATGTTTTGTATGCATACGCCAGTGGCACAAAAAAGTAACTGACTTAATATTATGACATTTCCACGAGAATATGTTAAAAACATTTTGGGAAATGTTATCTTACCCTTTGTAAAAGATAGATTGGCCAGTTTTATGATTTTTTCGACACAATAAGAATCCGAAGTATACATTTAACCACGCTTAGCCCTGGATTCATAATTATATATACAACATGTTAGTATATTTAACTATCCAGCCTAGCCGCTCGTCCTTAATCCTGCAGAAAATTTTGGTACTGTGGGTGAACACAAAAATGGAATAGGAGTCGGATTAATGAAAATCATTCCTCAAAATAAAAGAAAAGGTGTTGGTTTACAAAATATTGGATATTCCATATTATTAAAATTGTAGGTAAGTAGTTGAGTAGGTTGAAGGAGAGGAGACCACCCAAGGGTCTCCAACTGATAATCAGTTTGACCTTTATTGAAATTGAAGTGTAAATCTTTCTTTTTAAAGGCATTTGGTCGTTTAAAATAAAATTAGTGTAAATTTGTTACTATAAAATAAAAAAAATTATAGTGAAATTTTAAACTTATTAAGCACAAAACATTAATAAAATTGTGTGCAGTAGAATAAATAAAAAATATAATATTTTTTTGTTTGTTTTTTTGACTGGCTGCGTTGAATCAGCGGTCTGATTCTCCGCCTACCTAAAGCTACAATAGGACTTATGATTATGTCTACTAAGTCTCCTTCAACAATTCTTTAGCAGTGATCCCGAAGTGACATAGGGGCTCAGCAAATTACAAGTTCATTCGTCACACCGAGCTGTAGAAGATGAAAGACATGCCAGCATTCCATCGAATACGAAGCCATTGACTGAAATAAGTAAAATGAAATTCTATTAGGTTGAATGATACCCAGCATTTCCTCCCATCTACGAGATTTCAGTAAATGAATTCTTCGCTTATAAGCACTATCCTGCAGGCTTTTTTGCTAGTGGTTATATGTGGGGATTACTGTAATAATAAATGAAATAGTATTAAATAAATATACAACAATAATAAAAAAGTGGCAGTGGATATAAAATGCAACAAACCCCCCATATTCATGATATCGACCTCAAATCATGGTCCTCAGTATCCGTAAAAAGGAGCTGCTAAAATCTCTGGAGATCCAATCACGTGGATGGAGGCCACAAGCCTGGACGAACGCCATGTTACTGTGACGGCTTTCAAATGTCAACTTCAGGTTTGTATAATCGACGAGCTACTGAGGGGGCTATTCGAAGTCCTCTCTGCAAACTCTGATGACTTGAAACTCTCTTGCGGAAGGTTCCGCTAAGTCTTCGGAGGCCCAATAAACCCATCGGTTTATATTAACCCACTACGGTTTTTAATGTAGTAGAAGGTACGTGACCCAAAATTCTACATGAACTAGAACCGAATCATCCTAGTTTTAGATGTGATCACATGCTATTGATTGTTGTACTAGCACTCTGTTCGGCTAGCAGACTTGATGGGTTAATATCCTCAAGAGTATGTCCTTACTTACTTATTTGCTCAATTGACCACTAGCAACCCGATTAGTGAATTGCCATCCTCTTTTGCGGCTTCTGCAAATCCCTGCATTAAATACCCGGATCTTCGAAATTTATCTATGATTTCTATGATCCTTGTCATCTAAGGCCCTCTCTATGTAGTAGGTGACATCTACACTGATATTCGTTTAATATAATGAATACTGTTTCGAGCCTGTAATGTTTTTTACAAGCTAAAAGCTATTTTTAAAAGCAAAGCACTGTACAATTTTCAAATATATGTTCCCGATTGGAACCTCTTTATTAAAATGCAAATCTAACACTAACTAAATTTATGTTTCAGAATGTAAAGCAAAGTTACAAAAAAATATTGATCTTGTTTAATGTAACTGTACATACATACGCGCATACATACTTACTTACTAAATAAAAGAGACTTTCGAACATAAGTCTCCAATATTGTGGGGATCGTAAGTATGTATGTATGCCTGTATGTAAATATAAATTGAACTGTTATAGTTGTTAAGCAAAAAATAAAAAACATTAGGTATGAAAAGAATTTAAAGTAAAATAAGTAAAATAAAAATAACTGAAGTTAAGCAGGGGCGTATCAGCCTTTAACAAATACTGTGAATATTATCCTTGCCTCATGTAACTTTATGAATGTATATACATAAGTTAGGCATTGTAAATTCCAACAAGATGAGTTTCTATGAAGTCCACCAAGCTTTTAATAGCTTTTTTAACCATGTTTATGGTAATTTCGGGGCACCCTTGTTCTGTTGCTTCCCATTTGCCTTACTGAAGACGATTTTATTGTTCATCAAAAGACGCAGGAATTTCTTTGCTGTATCCATTCATTTAATCGAACCATCCAATAGCGCCTCAGCCTGTATGTCTACCTGTTCGCATAATAGTAACCAGGATTTCCACTTCGCCCTGTATCATTTTATCACCTCCCTTTGAGTGATTTGCATCCCAGTGAGCCTGTGAGTTTTTACGTTGCGCCCTATTGAAAGATCTTCAAATCCCTCCTGTTACTGAGAATATTTCCCTTCTCGGAGCGGATAATTTTCTTGGAACGGCTTACTGCCCCATCTTTTCACATACAGTTATGTTTTTAGGAGCACAATGGAGATTTTCCTTTGATGAGCACTTTGTGGTACTGCACACGATTGTGATGCTCTCATGATTTCTGTTGCAATACTCCTTGCAGATGCCATTAAGGAGTTCAATATTTTTTATTGACCAGACATTTTACCTCATCTTGCAAGAATCCACAGAATTATACCAGAAGATCTACTAGTGTCAATCAATGCAAAACAGAGATCGGCTCTTTCCCGCTACTAATTTCAAGCTTCCTCTTCCGCGTCAATGCCGGCTTCCTACTTGCAGCCCTTTTCATAACAGGAGGATTAGCTGAGGTGCACGCTATAGTCTATAGCCACAGCAGCCTTACCTCTCCCACCATGATTCTGACTGCAGTTTCCTTAGAGTGGGTTAGAGTAAGGCTTGCTTTTTCTCCGGAATTATTTTCGTCAACAGGCCGTACTCTCTTTCCAGCTTCGGATGGGGCAGTTGATTCCAGTTCTTTTGGAAACTTCTGGGCTCCACCTAATGTGTCACACTGACAGTCGGATCTTGGTCATGAGTTTCGAGAAAATTTCACTGACCTTGTTTTTTCCTAATAATTTTTAGGAAATTTATCAAATTAAATAAATTCTAATTTAATATTATAAATGGGCAGTTATAAATTAATGAGTACACGCAATAACCAATTTTTACCAAAAACGGAATATTGATCGGAATTGATTGTAATATTTAACTGATTTTTTATTTTAATTTTTACTTAGATCTAACATATTCTATGTACTTAATTCTAACTATGTAATTCATTTTATATACTTAATTCTAACAGTGTAATTCTATTCATTGAATTCAATATTAGGGGGTACATATTTATAAATAAAATAATGAAAGTATTATATATATAAAAATAATGGAAATAATGATTATAATGATGATGATGATAATGATAATGTTCCAATATTACGACCACATTGAAGGACTGGAAGTTTAAAAACCACTTAGTGAGATTGAAACCTGCTGAAGTCAAAATTTCAGTCAATTGATTTCGAATCAGAATCAACTCATCATAGCTCCCAGCTCCGGTAAGTAAATAATCTACTTAGAAATCACTGCGATGAACTTTCAAACCAATAGGCGAAGTCTCTTTGTATATGACGCTGAAGTGAATCAGACATCTAATGGCAAAAAATGGTCCTGGGGCTGTACCATAAGTGACAGTATTAAACCGAAAAAGCTTCAACTCATCATAAGGACCAATTAAAAATTTATATCCTTGTCCCTATCAATACCTGCATTGATTACATATTTATGGAATCGAAAACAGATTAATGTAGAATACAATTCTTCTTGAAACCATTAACAGTTCGTTAAGTGAAACATGTAAAGAAGTTCTACATGAAGCATCAAATACTACCCGAAGTTTGGTAATTGTACTCTGAGGGCGTAAAACAAATTGATGTGGAATGAAATAGTGACCCAAGTGAAGTACTCCTTCATGAAATCATGATACATCTGCCTCATAGTAGCATCTTTGGAAAGTCTTCGTTACAAAGAGAGAAATCGTAGTTTGATAGTTTCAAACGAAGATCCTAACAATTTAGGATCGGATTAAAAGGTAAAGAAACCTCAAATCTTCCCGACTCAACACGTCGCATTGAAGTCTTGAATTCGGTTGCTCTCATCTTCTATTGAAGTATTTATAGAAAATACTTTATAATTATAAGAGTCCTTTGACTGATTCCATCTTCCAGTAACAATCTAGCCAAGCGAAGTCTTCTAAAGACTCGGACCCAATTTGATTTGGCCAACACACATTAAGTCAAAGAAAGGACCTGCGCCTATTAGCAAATCAATTTCTTGCGGTTGGTAGAAGCAAGGAACAGCTAATTCCATGTTTGACGGAGTATTCTATGTTGATGCTATTTTGACCTTACTATCAGGTTGTAAGTTTGTAATTAATTTCAATACCCAAAACTTTGAAGTAAATTGGGTAGAGTTGACACGCGAGGTAACATTCAAATTAACGCAAGATTTAGATAATGAATTTGTTTCACCAATGCCATTAAAATTCAATCTGCCTCCTTCTTTTTTCAAACGTAATAGTTGCGCTAGTTCTTCGGTTATCCAATTAGGTTGAGAACCGGAATCTAAAAGAGCTCTAGCTGGTATAAGTTTCCCAGAACTACTTCTTACTCTTCCCATAGCCGTCACTAGAATTATGCGTTCATCTGACGCCAAATAGTTTACAGAAGCGTGAGAAGTCGAAGGCTTTTCGGAGTAGTTTATCGATGCGTTGTTAGAACTTGTATTATATCGATGAAGTAATGTGTTATGCGAACCATTCCATATCCGACACTTAGAAGATGGACACCTTGCAACTGTGTGTCCCTTTTTCAAACAGTTTATACATGTTGAAACAGATTTTAAGAAATCAAATCGTTTGGCTATAGGTTCAGCAGTAAAAGAAGGACAATTGCTAACCATATGTTGTGTCGATTTGCAAAATAAGCATTTATCAACAGATTGTTTTGTGCAATTTAGTGATGTTTTATTGTTTCTAAAATTGAAATGTTTATTCTTAGGTTTGGTAACTCTCGGCCTTGAACTAGAAGACTCGTCAGCAGAAATATGCTGGTAACGGAGCTTCTTGAAATCAAGCCGTTCTTCCCACTTTGATTTGGTGATTGGATACATTTTCGACATCACTTATTGATAACAAAAAATCATAAATGGTAGAAACAGTATCAATCATGCTTCGCAAAGCAACAGCCGAACGCTTGGTAATTTCGAGCAAATCAAAAAGTTTTGCAATATTATCGAAAAATATCAAGCATTCGTTATCATAAACTTTTTTCAAGCTTGCTATTGCTTTGAGGTAATTCTCTTTGGAGATCTGAAAGGTCTTCACTGTACACTAATCGAAAATAATTTGACTTTCGAAATTTGTGTGAACGCGCGATTGACTTGGTAAAAACTAAAATTGTGTGTAACTTGAATTTAGTTACTAGTGTGAACGGTCAGACTGTACGTAGCTGTAATATGTAATTTATATACAAGTAATATATACACAATACAATAATACATGTGGAACGAAACACTGATCGAAACGAATATACGAAAATAAATGAAAAGAAAACAAACAAAAGCAACACAAATGGTATGCTGAATGTTTTCTTACTAACAAAGAGAACAAATTGTTAGTGTAAAGACGTATTAAATTAACGATATTAAACACTTGTGATTTTATACAATTCTAAGGGTGGTTTTTATAATTTTATAATGGAAAATATTTATGTATGTATACAAATTATAAATATATAAGATTATAAATAAATGTAATTAAGGTTTCAATAATATAAAAAATGTAAAATATATTTTGTGTTCTACTCTTTAAGCGATTAGGTTTTTTATTTTATTTTATTATTATTATTATTATTATTTTTTTTTTTTGATTAAATTACAAAAAATATCTTAAACTTGATTATTTTACAAATTTAAGGAAAAAAGAAACGCACATATATTGCACTTTTATACCTCTTGAGAGTCTGAACTACCCCCTTATTTGCTCTGATCGGTACAGAATGCAGTTGCAACGGGTCACCTGTAGCCACTGTTGCCAGATAATTTTGGCAAAAAATCGTCAAATCTAGATATAAAAATCGGCAAAATCGTCAATATAATTTTGAAATCGTCAAAAAATCGGGAAAACATATATATTTTATTATTTGGTAAAATATATAATATATACATACAAATAGGTTAAATAATTAAAATTATTTGAATATTTTATTACAAAAGTTAGAAATATGTATATTTACATATAGTATTTTTGTACTTAACATTATAATTTAACAAATATAACTAAACATTTATCTATAAATATCAGAATTTCATTGCCGTAATACATCAATATTTACTGAGGTATTAAAACAATTTGTTTTATTTAATTTTAGATTGTCTTTGATGTACAGAATTCCTTCGATCGTTTGATTGGTTAAACGATTTCTTTGTTTAGTTTTATTGATATTTACGTGGCTAAAAATTCTTTCCACATTGGCGGAAGAATGTGGTAGAGTCAAAATTTTTTGAATAAAAATTGATAATTTTGGGAATAAAAAGTTTCCATCCATAGTTTTAATTTCACAAACTTTTTTCCAAAAAATTAACAAACCCGTTTCATTGTTAATAATTATTATTATATATGAAATCTTATAGTTTAAGTTCTAATAGTTTTAAGTTCTGAATCAATAGTTTGCATATCTTCTAATACGAAATTTGGAAAATGTTTTATAATTTCAAAGATAGAATTTAGATCTCCATTTGCCACAAAATTAGGGTTTATTGCCCTTAAAGATTTAAATTGATCCTCAAAATCCAATCGTTTAAAAATCTGATCGCAAAGTTCAACATAAAAATTAGTACATAAAAATTAGTACAATTTTGTTAATATCATTTTTATTCAATTCTGTAATTAAATTCTTAGCATATATACCTAAATATACATTTTCAATATCTAAGAAATTCTCTTTGTTTTTGAAATCAATTAAATTTACTTCATATTTTAGTACATTTTATTTCAAAAAATTACTCATTACAATTTTTAACAATCGTTCCATTTGTGAATATAAATTTTGTATTTCTGAAGTTTCACTTTGAAACATTTTATTGATACTATTAATTATTCCGAGAATATATTTTAAAAACGACAAATAGATTTGATTTTTAGTATTCAAGTTATCTAATATTATATTTGCGGTGTCAATTTTGTCAACGTTTACCACAAATGCAAAATAAGTTTTTAATGGTTCGTATAATTCTAATAAACGATTTACAACCGCTTCAAGAGAAAGCCAGCGAGTTTGAAACGGATGCAAAATTTTCAAAGGTTTTATTTCCAATATCTTTTGTATTTCATTAAATTGGCTAAGTCGTTTGGGACTGTTTGATAAATAGTTATATACATTCCTTGCTAAAGTTTCCACTGCTGATGGAAGTTTTAAAGAAGCATATGAAGAACATAATGCTAACGAGTGGCAGACCATTTCATAATGAAAAGATGTGGAATATCTTTCTTTAACATTTGGGCAAATGAAACTGATTTCCGTCATTACGGGCGCACCATCTGCGCCAAAGCAATCATGTTCTTTTTATAGTCAATATCATGGTTTTCAAAATGTTTAACTATTGAATTATAAACGACTTAGCATCGCATTGGTCTACATTTAGTAACCCAAAAAAAAGGTATTTTATTTCAAATTTATGACACTCTTACTACCAGACATAAAGATTTTTGATTCGACAAATCAGTGGATTCGTCTACACATAAGGAAAATGTATTTTCTTTTAAAATATTAATTAATGCAATTAACTGTGAGCTTCCAAAAACATTTTTAATTAAAGCTGTTGCTTTTGTTCTACTAAGGACATATTGGTCGCAGCATCCGAATCTGGAAAAGATTGTTGACAAACCTTTGTCATGTGATCTGTAGCAGCGAATAGAATATTATGCTCACAATAAATAGTGCTAAATTTATTTCAGGTCTTTTAGATGCAAATTTTTCTGCCGAAATATCGTACCAATCGTTCGTTGATTTTTGAAACGTAAATTTGAAGCATCCAAATGTTTCCTTGTATTTGCATGCGCTATTAAATCCGTTTTTCCAGATGATGCCTTTAGATCAGCGTTGCAAAATTTGCAGTACACTTTTTGACTTCTTTTTTCAGCCCATAACTTTATTTTTGAATCATTGATCCATTCATCTTTTATCTTCTCTTTTTCTTTTCAGCCGATGTTTCAGGGCCTTCTTCATTAGTTTTGTCTAAAATGCAATAATGTTTAAAAATTATTTCAATTACAAATTATAGTGACTTACCACTGTTAAATATCTCAACATTTTCACCTTATGTTTATATTTTTTAGGTTGTTTTCTTCACAATGTAAAAATTCTTTTCAAATATTCAAATTTCTTCTTGGTATTTTTTTATATTTTTTGGTTGATATTATTGGTAGATCACATATGAAAACTTGAGGGAAACTACCAAAATTATCAAACAATGAAGTAATCATAAAAAAATAATAACGTAAAACATTGTTGTTCTTTTCACACATGTATTAATCATCAAAAAAAATAATAGCTTTCTTCTTCTTATTCATAACAAACCCATACGTAACGGAAAAAGTGGTGTAAGCATATATTTTTCAAAAAATCGTCATTTGAGGCAAAAATCGGAAAATCGCACTTTGTCATTTTCATAGTCAAAAATCAGCAAATCTGGCACCAGTGGTCTGAGGGTGAAAATTTGTGTATAGTGTTGGTCCAAGTACGCTACCCTGGGGAACACCTACTTGAATCGTATATTTGGGAAAACGTGCTATTTATTTTCACATAAAAATTTCTTTCAGTTCGGTACGATTTCAAGAGCAAATAAAATGGTGTTGGAAGCAATTTTTTCAGTTTGAAATATAAGCCACCATGCCATACTTTATCAAAAGGCCGTCGTTTTCCAAAAGTAAAAAAATAAAATTTAAGTTCAAATACAAATATGCTATGATGCCGTCCCTATAATGTTTGAAATATACATTTGTTATATAAGTTTGAAATAGGCTGTGAATAACTGTGTTCCTACATATTTGGTTTTTAGTGTGCAAATTTAAAACTGAGAAAACTTATTTATTATTTTAATTTTATAAAATGTTCTATAAACTCTTATTCAATTGGCTTTAATGAATTGCTTTGTTTTAAAATCATCTTTAAAGGTGTTGGCTGCAATAACCTGTGAGCCACGAACATTACTACACTTGGTCTCACTACAGAGGTACTCTGTAAATCACTGATAATTTAAAGTTCCTAATTTGGGCGTTCTCTTAGATACGAAACATGAAATTTAATTTTCATAAATTAAAAAATATTTAAAGTATATGTATGTACATATGTAAACAGTACTTTCCAATAAGACAATTTTAACTTTCAAATCAAACAATCCAACGAACAGAGACAAACGTTCTCTATTAGATACATAATCAGTATTAAAAAAAAAGTGTAAATGATGTACAAGAGGTAGCATATACTGAATATTTGTTAGCATATACTGAATGTGTGTAGTACCTGTAGAAAAACCTAATAGTGCAGCAATAGTTACCATAAATACAATCACATGTATATGTACATAAGTACAAAGTGACTGAGAAAAAATATGTATGTATGTATGTATGTATATGCATCACTTAGTGTTTGTCGTCTTCGGCAGCAGCGCTCAACAATGACATATAAAATGTAATTTGTGTTGTTTGAAAGAAAAAAAATAAACACCGCTCTGACCTAATGTCAATCGAAGTCAAGCTGCAACGAGCTGTACTTGTGTTATGTGCAAACGAATGCAGTTTGTCGTTAAGACCATTTATACACATTTCAACAAAGTTTCCATTTAAGAAGACTGTATGGAGATCAGGTTAAATGGATCACGACCGGCACGGATTTCTTGTATTTGTGCTTGAATTATATGATATTTCTACAACTGAAGAAGTAGTTGTAAATTGCACAACGAACTATTCACAAGTGACGAAACATTGCTACCAATTTGGAACAGGTGTGAGCAAACTTCACACAGAAAACAAAAAAAAAATTGTTCAAATATGTTTATTTTGTTTCGCATCAGAATGTTGATTGTACATACAAACATACATATTTATATGTACATACATATGTATACCATGGTTGTATACATTAATAAATTATATCTACAAACGTTTACTTTTCTCGTAACTTTGAAGAATTTGTTTCCTTTGTTTTTGGGCCTTTTGCTATTCACAATATTTTTAATTGAGTTTTAAATTGTGACTGTTGGCCTATTATGACTCCTGTGTTAAATAGGTTTGATTCAAATTAAACCAAATTTGGTTGTAATTTACTGTCAACAATTTTTACACATAAAATGAATAATTAAATTGACAATTCATTAAATCAATGAGCACCTGGTACAATGACCATAACAGATCTGAGAGGTGTGAAGTAGAGCCATGTAATGTCGTCTGCAAGTAATAACGGAATCTGAAATACATATTTATGTACATAAGTTAATAGTCTGTGTATATAATATTTGAAGCATCGAACCTAAAATGCTGTTTTTATTTACGATGGTGAATAACTGTCGTCAACAACACAAAGTAAAATCTTTATCTTTGACCTCTTAAGCAACAACAGTACGTTGAAATATTTTTCTTTTATAAAATTTGCTTTTCTAAGACCTGTTACACATTTGATTTCTTCTTTTTGTATTTTTTTTTTAATAATTTTAGGTTTTTTTAAATAAAATCTTAGAAACAAACTGCAGTTAAAATCATTACTTATCAGTGTTCTTGATTCTACGTCTGTTGTGGTGTAAAGCCATGCTCAATTTTTAACAGATTTTTTCAAATCAGTTTTTGTCGAAGTGTTGCCACCTTAGTCTAATGGGTAGTGTGTTGGCTTATTAAACGCGACACAACTCGGTTCAAACCTCATGTCAGAAATCTCCAACAAAACGAATTATGAAAAACATTTCTTCGACGATTTCCTCTCAGCAGATTTCTGGCAAAAATTCTGAGAGTAAATAAAATTGCCAGGAGAAATTTCTCAAAAATCTGTCGACTTTAAACTAACACCCTCAATATAATTGTTGTGAGAAACTAGGTCGTAATCCTGACTGAAGGGTTGCGATGTAATTTATTTATGTCTTGGAAAAGTACTACTTTTCCGCTCATATGGCTTTAGTAAGACAAAGCCGCCGTAGTCTAGTAGGTAGTGCGTTGGCTTATTAGACGAAAGGCCAGGGTTCGTATCCCCGTTCAGACATCAAAAATGAAATATGAAAAAAATATGTCTTCGGCGGCTTCCTCTCAGCAGATTTCTGGCAAAAACTCTGAGAGTAAATAAAATTGCCATGAAAAGTTTCTAATAAAATCTGTCGCTCGGAGTCGACTTTAAACTATAGGTCCCGCCAATTATGTTTAAATTAACACACACACACAGAAGTGGTGTGGGAACCTAGGCCGAAATCCTGACTGAAGGGTTGTAATGGCCAATTATGTATGTTCAAAGTAAAAACACACACTGCGTATTTTCACCTATCCAGTTGGAAGACTCTGATCCCAAGCTTTCTTGTATTTGTCAACAAAGGCAGAATATTATTTCTTAAATGTAAGGTAGTATACGATGCAGGTAGTATACGAACACAAAAGATATGCTTTTCCCAGGTTGTTGAAAGTATGTTTTTTTTTCTCTTTAAGATAGGATTAATTTACGGCAATCTTGTGCTTGGTGTTCAAATGAGGACAGATCAGTAATTCTACTCTTAACTGCCCTAACAGACGGTAGATTTATTACAATTTTATTAACTCAATAATGATATAAACTTAATGCCGTCGTCGTAGTCTAGTAGGTAGCGCGTACCGTTATTATTAAAGAACTAAAAACTTTGAAAGTATTGTCGCGTCCGTAAATTCATCACTGCGCTGCCTACTATGCGCATTGAAAAGACAGCATGGAGAAAACTCACATCATATAATAGTTGACGCGATAAATAAGCAAATAAAATTTTTGTGTCTTTTATTTCTAATTAATTTACTTTTTCAACGTTTTAATCTCGTCTTTTGTTGTTACGTAATATTGTATGAGCNTTACATGATGGTGTGGAAAACAAGACTGTAATGCTACAGTCCGATATTGCCTTATAAGACCAAAGCTACAGCGACCGATTCCCCCACAGAACAAAACCGTCTTATTATTGAAGTGTCTCCAAAACTTGGTCACCCACCCTATTTAATTTTTCAATTCAGCCAGAGCGAAGACTCAGTAAGCGTACATATGTTCCATTGTCCAATTCGCCGGTGTTAGACAGTTAGTTGTATCAAGATATGGCGAAGAAAGTTTGACCTTTGAAAACTGAAATTAATAGTACAGTGTTGTCAACTGAAAGCGTGTTGGTGTTGTTATTTAAGTGTATAAAAATTTATTTAAATAAAGAAGAAACCACGAAGTACTTTTTATTTAAATTCGCAATCTGCAAACCCACATAGAGAAAGGTTTTAAGAAAATGAAGAACCTAACAATATGTATGAATGAATAATCATATAGATTAGTAAGCTAAGATCTAAAATTGTAATAGGTTTTTAAATTTTTGTACGAAAACTCTCTAATCCATTAGAATTTACGGCGTGAGTATAATGTCCCAACCTTGCGTAGGAGAATAATTTTATTATTCCAGACAAATATAGGAAGGAAACAATCCGTGCAAAGAATTAATATGCAACTCTCCGAAAAGAACATTGCATTAGAAAATTATTCATATTTTTAATTTTTATGAAATTTAATTAATTTAATTAGTAATCAACAAGATGTATGTATGTATACCTAAGAAATCAAATTCAGGTTTTGATTTTTCTCTGGTGCAATATTTTTTGTATAATTTTATTTACCACAGGAATGCCCTCTCTGTTGTAAATGTTGATCATCATTAATTGTATTAATTTTTATTAAAACTTACACGGATCGTGAGAACCAATGGTGGGATCCAATCAATATAATTGAATGTAATTTCTTCTAGAAAGATTTTGATTCTATTCATAAAATAACCTTTGTTTTAATTCTCTCCTTAAATTCATTTAATCAACATGTTTTTTTAACGGTATGCGTTTCCCTATCTCATAAATCTTATATTTCCCATACAAACTTTGCCAATCGCAATGACAACCAATACGCATAAAATTCAAAAATTGCTAGTGNNNTTTTTTAGAAACCTTTGTATTCCAAGGTCTTATAATAATTTTTTTTTTATCTCATTTTCATATGTTTTCAATTTTTATTTTAGGATCTCAAAGCTGTAAATCAGCTTTACACCTGAAAAGCAACTGTAGTTCATATCAAGCAGTAACAAATTTATCAACTTCCTGTACTTTACGCAGCAACATTAACTCACCTACAAGTACGAATAGCAGTCGAAATCCTCAGTTTTCATCGATTGCCCCATTTACTTCATCAACATCTCAAATGCCACTTAATCGTCAACAATATTCATCGATTTCAAGTGCCTCAGCCGCCGTTACAAAAATGCCTATACCACCGTTTTTAGCAGCATCGCCTTTCCTCTTTACGTATCGCAGACTGAAAGACGAAACAAATAACAATAGTCTTGGTTATACTAATAATAACCAAGCTAATGGCAATAATACAAATCCCTCCCAAAGTTTAAGTACTAGCAGTGTAGCTGCTTTTAATCCGCACACAGCAGCTGGATCTTCTGCCACGTCATTTTCCAGTGCAAGTACAGTAGGGAATAGTGCTTTCTTACAAGACTACGATCGAAAGTTTAGCTTATTAAGTCTTTTCAAAAATCCCTACAAATACTCCAACCGCAGAAGTGCTACACAAAGTCCTGCAGGTTTTGAAGGAAGTGCTGCTACGTTAAGTTCCGCATTTTCAATGGTAAATCCATCGCTTAGCCATAAAGTTCAGCCTACAAATTTATCAAATGTATCACCATGGAAACTTATGGCTGAAACCCACCATAATTCACCTTTCAGCCATTCGTGTCAAGGTGCCTTCAGTGCTATGACAGTTAGCGACAGATGCAGTCGTAAAAATGCTTTCAGCAGTATCGTTTCAGGAGGTAGCTCTACTTTCGCACGTACTGGTGACTCAAACGTTGGTCTAAATGGATGCGGTGATGCCTCAAAAAATCGTAAAGTTCATAAGTGTGACAATGAAGGTTGCGACAAAGTTTACACGAAAAGTTCCCATCTAAAAGCGCATAAAAGAACTCATACAGGTGTGTGATAAGACTTAAATATAAATTAAAAAATATTAAAAAAATATGAATTAAAACGAATTGCCGAATTTCTTTATTTAATTAATTTTTTATTTAATTAATATATTTCAGGTGAAAAACCATATGTTTGCACTTGGGAGGGGTGCGTTTGGCGCTTTGCACGATCTGATGAACTTACACGTCATTATCGCAAACATACAGGCGTTAAACCATTTCGATGCCAACTATGTACAAGATCTTTTAGCCGTTCTGATCACTTGTCATTGCACATGCGTCGACATTGACAACTAAACTGTTTGGACTGAATTTCTATTTAAGAATAGAACAATTCATTCAAATACTCATCAACTTTAGTAAAATTTTATTTTTAAAATTAATTTTTTTTATCAATTAGTTATTATAACAGTTTTAAATATTCAGATATTTTGAATTTATTACAAATAACGGTCACATGATTGGAAAAACTTTCAAATCTTTCACCTTTTTTGCCGCAAAGCTAATTTATTGCCACACTTTAAATTTGTTTTGTTTTCAAATTCATTTTTCTTTTTATTTATTTTCTTGTGTTTTTTTCCATTTTCGTCCTTAAAATTCAAGCATTTTTGTTTAGGCAAAACATAAAAATATAAAAAATTCGTGTAAAATGTTCGAAAGTCTTTTACTTGATAGAGAGAAAGTAATCATTTTTCGTATCTTATTTCATCTATCTATCGTATCATCAATATAAATTATATGACAGAGCAGAGTTGCCAATAATTTTTCTAAACTTCTTATTTCTGAAAGAAAAAACTTGTTTTCTTCATAAGTACCAAAATTTTAAACGACAACACCGGAGTCCGGTTTCTCTGATATTTCCTCTGTTAATGTTTTCCAGCTACTTTTGCCGGGACTACTAATTTGAGTTTTTTTCTTAATTTAAGTTTTCATTTTATTATTACTGATGCATTATTATTGATTTATTAGAAAAATTAAAATTTATTGAAAAAACCTTTTTCATCTCAAAAAACTTGGAAAAAAGGGAAAAACTTGAAAAATGATAGGAGCCATCAATCTCATGTGTAGGGTAAAATTCATGTTTGCAAACCTGTCCTGATGAATATTAAAAATTTTTGATATTTGGTTGGATGGTGTAATACCAAACCACTCTCTCATCAGGTTGTGTTTGCAGGCGAAGCTCACTAGCGTAATACCCGCTTAAGATTATACACCGTGATCTCAACAATCTAAACCGAGTTATTGTAGTTAGGCTCCAAACATTCTTTTTTATTTATTTGGCGAAAAATTATTTACTTTTGCCAACACACGCACACATACACATTTTTCATGTGACAAAAACCCTGACCAACTTCCACGCCTAATGCTGTAAACACAATAACCGCAATGCAGCAAGCATAGCAATTTTGCAATTGCAGCCTAAGGTAAGTTGCATGCGCATTAATTGCAATAAAGGCAGCAACAGCATAGCATAACCAAAACAAATAAAAAATATACAATTCGCTAATCCTTTATCAATGATGAATTATATATCACACCTCTATTCCATGTACGTTATTATATTGATAGCCCTAATTCTCTCATTGCTCCGAATTAAAATAGAAATTAGATTAAATATATAGCATTAGAATCGCATTCTACGAAGCGTTGTTTGTTGCGCCAGTGCCCTTAAAATAATCATTTCCATACACACCCATGGATTATATTTTTCCAAAGATTGCGGCGTTTATTATTTAGAGTGTGTTATAGCATTACACTCTCAAAATACATATTTCGAGGACTGTTTAAATGTAGTACTTGTGACCCAATGTATATACAAAAAGTTCTGTAGATGGCGAGTACTAAGTGGAGTAAAAAAACAATTATTTTGAATATATTTTACGATAGTATTTCGGTACTTGTGTAGAAGAATAATAATAACAAACTAGTTTTAGACAGTTTTCGAATTTAAACTGAAAGTTAATTTACAAACTTTCTAAAATTCAATTTTCGTGAACCATCTTGAATATTTTGTTGAAATACATTTCATTAATCTTATTAAAATTGTTGTAAACGCTAATGTGACAATTAATTATTGTATTAATTCATAATTTGCAATTGTTAAATAGCAGAGATTATATTTATAATTAGACAAAAAAAAAGAAAAACTGTTTTCGATTGTTGTTTTTTTTTTAGATAATAGTTTAGTGGATTCTATAGATATATTGAAATAGTTTTTATAACAAAATTAAATATTGTATACATTTAAATATTTATTTATCGTATTTTGTATATATATTATTATTAATATATATATATATATATAAATAAACATTTATATATTTTTATTTATTCCTGTTTGGTAGGTAGCACAATTTTGTAAATACGTAATAAAAAAAAACTTAGCAAAATAATTAATTTCAAATGTTTATTGCATTAGAAGAAAATCAATGAATATACTCTCACACTCTATTTACAATAAATTATATTTACAGAGAAAAATTTATGCAAATTATTAAATTTATTAAAGAAATATTAAAATTATTAAATGAATCGATAAACAGCAATTACAAGACATATCAATACACATACATACATATTTTATAAAATTCCAATTCCTATTAAAAGTGCTCAAATTTAATTAAAAGTGTTATGTTCACAAAAGCAATAAAACATAATTTTTATTAAAGTTTTTTAACAAAGTATTTATTAATAAAAAAAGAAAACTTGCTTTATATAAAAATACTTGTTGTTTTTGTATTAAATTTTATTTATTTGAGGTAAGATCAACTCTACTGCAGAGTACCAGCTTTATTCATTATAAATTAATCAGTTGGAAGAAATATCCTCAACAGATAAATTAAAGACGCTGCAGTCCAGTGGATGAGGTGTTTGCCCGTGTTTCAGACATCAGCTCAGGCATATCGAACAGACCGCAATGTGTAAAATAATAGATTTCTTGTAGTGATTTCCCTTCAGCAGTCTTGTAGCAATAACTCTGGGTGTAAATAAAATTGCCGTGAAATGTAGTTTTGTAGTAGCTTTTGAAGTTTTCAATCAACATTTAACTGATGGTCAAGCCACTCATATATACAATTAACATATACAAAAAGAATGGAGCTACTAGCTAGATTGTAATACTAATTAAAGTTAGCAATTATTACACTAACCAAGCGAAACTACAAAAGATGCCTTGTTAATATTCACTAAAATCTAAACACACAACAAACATAAAATGTCTTGATTTAATAGGTATCGGATGCTTCATTAAGATTTAAATAAAACATATTCGGTTAGATACCCACAGACATTTTTTTCATTCATTTGAGGATACTACGTTGAAATCATAACCATTAGTTCAAATATCGTCACGGCTTCTCCCGAATGGTAATGTTGAATTTTTCATTACTCTGACTCGTAAACGAAGCTAAATTAGACCGATGGCAAGGGTTATGTTGGCTTTAAATACAACCAACTAATCAACGGGGTAAAATCTCTCGATTTCGGTGGCCAACTCACATCACTTTTAAGTGAGATCGCTAGTGCATAAATTTCAAAGAGGGCTGTGTGGCAGATAGTGTCACATATCTTTCCTGTTTAAATTAACTTATTCAGGCTATAGGAGGTTGATAATCACAAACATTTAGTGCTCACATTAACTGTGATAGCCTGGCCAACATCGTCTAAAGTCTCAGCCTATATTAAACAACAAAAAGTAATTTTTTCGGATGCATTGAACACTGTTTTGGATCTCTTATGAATTGGTATGGGCTCAAATTTAAGAAATGTAGAAATGGGTCATATTGCTGAACACATAATCTTTTCAGAGCCAATTAAGCGACCACGCGTCTTTGTCTACGGTCGTGCATATCAACAATATGACAATAATCAAATGTCACACGTTCCGGAATTTTCTGTCGGAAAGAATTTACTTCACAGGTAAATAAAAGTCGTCTTAAATCTAACATCAATCCTATGTAAAATTGGCCAATAAAAATGCAAAAAGATGTATTAAATTTTTATATATAAACAAAAAAAAAAAAAAGCTAAAGATTATTGGTGTAACTGATTAATCCTTACATATAAAAAATAGCTCAATTGAAATGCAGAAGCATACCCTTGATTCCCCACCAGCGAACTCTCGGTCTGTTACACTACACTAAAGAAACATACGGGTCGAAGTTACATCCAGATTCGTAAGTAATAACTAAAAGTAATAAATTTGCAATTGTGATATTATAACTTAAATAAAACTAAAAATAAAATACTCAACAAAATAAAATTTTAACGAAATTCAGAACAAAAACCATTAACTATTATTCTGTATGAAAAAAAGCTCAACAATCAATCCAGCTGATTCAGATTGGGCCAAAGAAAATGACTAAGAAAAATAGCCAATCTATTGGAACCAACTTATAGGAAATTGTGGACATATAAAAATTGGAAAATAGCCGATAACAAAATCCAGTGATTCAGTTGCCAGAAAATGTAGCTCTATGGACTTATAGGAATTGTGATATTTGAATAGGAATTATTGATATCTGTAATCGTGAACCTGGTATGCCAGTAAACCGATTATATTAAGAAATTTCAATTCAAGGTCTTCGCATTGGTTGGAATATCGACTGGACGGTTCCCGCAGCTGACTTTATATAGTCATGAGTCAAGAGTCCTATTGTAGTATTAACTAGGCAGAGAACCATACTGTTGGCTCGCACGATACATGTGCCAGCTAAGGTTATTAGAAGGTGAACTTTTCAAATAACGAAAAGTGAAGTGAAAAGTGAAGTGGAATGTATCAAGAATCAATTATCTGAGACAGCGTTGTGTCTGATCGTTTTATCAAGGAGAATGAAACCATAAGGCATATTCTATGGAGTGCATTACGCCGTCTAATTTTTTACTAGTTTTTCCAGCTTAATCGAACGAACGAAGGAGCTAGTGGACAGGATAATTTTGGAAGAAAAAATATGTCTCAAAGTGGGTGCATATAAAGGATTGTTTTAAGTAATTTAAAATATTAGATCACAATTTCTAGTGTTTATTAATGCGGAAATTCTTAAAAGCGGATAGATTTACCGCAATAGTTTCAGTATATTTTAAAGCAATAATCAAGATTGCGTAAGTTTCAGTGCCACTAAAGCGCGCGATTATTGTATTCGGGGTGCCTAAATCAGGGGAATACAGTTTTTCCTGTATTTCTTTTTTTTTTTAAGATGTTATAACCTGAGGTTAGAATTCTTGAGCTCACGCAGTAAGCAACATACTGCCCATTAGAAGCTAGATATAGGATTGATGTATATATGAATGGATTTAAAACCTTGACATGATTTTGAAAATGAACTATACGAGTAATTGTTCTTTAATGTTTTTTATTGGACAGGCATTCGTAATTCCAGGAAAATTTTAACAACCTTTTGTACATGGGACTGGTTTTCCGTTTTTTTTGTAAAACGTTGGCTAGTTTTATTTTTTTTTTTTTTTAAATGAACATTTCTGATTTTTTCTATTTGGTTTTTGATTTTAAATGAAAATATTTCATGGCTTCATAGATGCGCACTTGGAAATAAAATAAAAAGAATTCTGTCTAGTTTTGATAGCCAGCTCCTCCAAAATAATCTAAGAAATATTGGGCAACTAAATGAAATTCATTTATTAAACTAACCATTATATTTACATACATAATACATAATTGGCCATTACAATCCTTCAATCAGGATTACGGCCTAGTTTCTCACACCATTTATGGTGTGTGTTAATTTTATAACATGCGTGGCGGAAACACTACCAGGTTTAAAGTCGACTCCTATCGACAAATTTCTTTTTGAGAAACCTTTTTCATGGCATTTAGGGGTTTTACTTCTCAGATTTCTTGTCAGAAATCTGCCTGAGAGAGATGCCCTGGCTTTCCGTCTCAATAAGCCACGACACTACCTAGTGGCTAACGTCGACTACCATTAATTTACACAGTAGATTATAAATACATTTCTCATCAATAACTACGACACTGCAAGCGCCCAAAATATTCTAATTTCTAAAAAATCTTTTGTTGTTAAACACTTTTTGTTGCATAGATTCTCTAAAAATTTAAGTGTGACGGTCTCACAGTATTGTCGAAAATAACTTTAAAAAAAAAATAAAAAGAAAACATTGGTAAGCTGTCATTGTGAATATTTATAACAATTCCGTACCACATCGTAATCACTTGAAAACCTTAAGTATACAGCATGGAATAGACAAATTTAATTATTAACTTTAAAAATCCTAACAAATTGAAAAATTCATCGCCTATCCTACATAATTTCTGCATCCATCCAAATCAAGTCCAAAAAAAAAAAATATTGCCTAATCAGTATGCATAAGTGACATGAAATGAAGTTATTTTATATTCGTAATATAAATATAAAACGTTAATGCTGAACGGTATTTTAATATGTAATTGTATTATATTCGTTACTGTATGATGTATTTCTATGTATTCAAGTGTTAGTGTTAGTGTTGTGTTGTGTTGTGTTGTGGTGTTAGCACAATGTTGTAAAGCATAAAGTGAATGGAGTTGACTGCAATTGAATGATGAGGCCTTGAAGATGATTAACACGTTTCGAATTGTTGAAGCAAAGTTTATTGTTGACTTTCGCAGTAGTTACGCAGTTGCAGGCTGGCGAAGATCAACAAAGTTATGAACAACAACAATAACAACAACAACAATAACGAGTAGACAAAACAAAAACTAAAAATCAGGGCAATTAATTCAATTAAAATCTTAATATTTTTTTATTTGTCTGACAATTCTAACCAAGAAATGTCCAAATAAAGTTAAAACTACTGAACAAGCACCCCGTGTGATCTAAGCTGTAATTGTGTGCAATTTTAGAGAACCATAAATCTTAATATATTGCTTTTTGCCCATCTATCCCATATGTCTTCCAGCAGAAGTTTCAGTCGGTCGGCTTGTCCACATCTCTATATGTCTGTATGTCTGTATGTCTGTATGGCTGTGTGTATATATAAAAGTAAGCATGGATGCCAATGAAGCGCATCGTACATAGTTGTAAATGTAAAAATTAAAATTCCAAACACACCAACGAACCATAAATCATCTTTTATTGATGCAGAAAGAGCCATATCATCAAAGAACAGAGTGCACACCTTGTTAAACTCAAGATGTAAAGAGACAAAAACAAATTCACTATCGCTGTTAATATTTTTTTACTATTTTTTTATTTTTTGTGTTAAAATTGGACAGCATGTGGCCAGTTGTCAGTGAAGCAAACTCTTCTAAGCATTTCATCATCATTAGGTCATTTAAGGAGTTTATTAACTGAAAATATTTATTTTAAAAACAAAACCGTTTAACATTTGAAAATCACCTTTCCACTACTACTCTCTGTATCAAGTGCTTCAGTTAAAAATCCAAAAATTTTCTTCTAAATATGTTCGTATGTACTTTCTATTATCATATAATTTTTATTCATTCTAGACGATATACATCCAGAATATACAATGCAGAACTCTTATGGATAGGCATACTTTCCCATACAAGCTGTTGTCTTCAGTTAGTTAACTCCTATCGAACTTTGAACAAAGTTTTGTCATTTAGTTTCGATAAATTTGGTTTTCTCGGAATACAAAACTGTGTTCCAATGCCATCTAGCAGACAGTGTTGTTGTAAGACTGTAATGCAGTGGCTAATCTATCACAAACGGATGTGCGGATGTTTTGAAAACATCCTTTATTTACCGTAAGGATTAATGTTCAAAATAAGATGTGATCAGTCAGTTATGGCTGAAGCAGAAGTTGCAGTATGTATGGCATTTAAAAAAGGCTCAACGAAAAGTCGATATTTGGTTTAGCAAACAGTAAAACAAATAAATTTTATACGCCATGCATCAGTGAGAATAAAACGGGAGAAAGTTAAGTTTTAAAAATCGTAGTCGTAATCCGACGAATCTCCCTAAAACGAAATCAAATGTACTCACTGAAAAGGGGTATAGCGAATATCTAATACTATAGATAGTGAAGGAATTGTCCCTTATGAGCTATTACAACGAGACGATCAACTATATCTGGTAAACCACCCATAGGTTATTTCGAATCTGGCAATACTTATGCCATTCTATTCTGCCACAAAATTCAGTATATTATCTCTACTGAAAGTAATTAATCGATTTGCGTAATTAATCGATATTGGGATTTATTGGAAATTTATTTCTAAAACTCGGAAATTGCACGAAAATGTCGTACAAAATTTGGTCACCGAGAAGAACCAACAGAAATCCCACACGTGGTCTTACAGTGGTGTGGCTTTTGGAGCAGAAGCATCATTGCCCCACAATTTTTTGAAAAAGAGGACGGCGTAACCATTATGGTCAATGGAGACACCTACCGCCCCATGAAAATTGAATTTTTGTACCCGTTTAGGTTTCAGTTTTTCACACATCTCATGCCCCAATTGATTTATTGCGTCAAACGTATGATGGTCGTTTAATTACCCGAAAAGGTGATTGGCCGCCAAGAAGTTGCGAATTGACACCGTTGGACTATTTTTTGTGGGACGCCGTTAAAGCAAAGTGCTATGCCGACAAACCAGATACAATTGAACATTTTTAAATTTAAATGATCGACCCTTTAATAGCAACACAATTTTCTTATCTTAGACCAGTACTCAAACAATGACATCTTCAACCGATGGTTATTTCCTTCAACTTCGGAAAGTAGATTGTAAGACGAGGGTTAATTTTTGCTTTTGATTAGTGTGATGATAGTTTTCTTTCCTCAATTGAGAGCGCTACTGATGCAAGTGACAATAAGCTGCACCATCTGTATAATTAGAAACTTATAAATCGCCACAAAGCAAGGATGATAGTTGTCGAATTATTACCATTTAGAAAAAAAATTGATGAAAAGTGTTTGATTGTTACTTAAAAAAAATGTTGCAATGTACATCATGTTATAAATTTTGGCGTAAATTTCATAAAAGTGATAATAAATTGTAATAAGATAAGATAGTTTTATTAATATGAATTAAAATAAATAAAAACATTTAAATATTCCAACAAAATCTATCAGTAATTGCTAAAATTCTATGTAATCCAAGTATGCATTAAAAATGATACAAAACTAGTATTATGAAGTTTTTTTAAGGCTCGATCTAGGGTTAAGTATAAATATAACTATACATGTATTTAATATATATAATGTTAGCTTATTGGACTTGAGGCCATGGTTCAAACCCCAGGTCAAATATCAACAAAACGAAATATGAAATCATATTTCTTTGTCCTCTACCTCTCAGCAGATTTCTGGCAAAAACGCTGAGAGTAAATAAAATTGCCATGAAAAAATTTCTGAAAAGGCTATTCTTCGGAGCCGAACAGTAGGTTCTACCGCTTATGGATAAAATTAACGCACATACCATAAGTTATGTGAGAAGCTAGATCATATTCCTGACTAAAGATATGTAGTAACCAATTAAGCACGTATATTATGTATGTATGTAAAAGTAAAAACCTCACATCCTGGTGAAAATACGCATATTTGGAAAACTGCAGACATAGAAACACTGAAAATGATTTTAGAATGGTAGAGTAATAACAGAGAACATCGTTAAGAGAATGTAAAAAGTATTTTCAAACGAACTGCGAACAGTAATCGTGGACTATGGGATAATTACAGTAGTCAATAGATAAACGACGAAACTGTGGCCAAAATCAATTTGAAAATTTTCAGATATTATAAACGCTTATGGGAAATCTTTAATTTTATTAGAATTAAAACTTTTTCAATAAACAACTTTAAATAAAAAATAAAAAAATTAACTTAAAATGTAAGAGAAAACTTCTTCCAGATTATACTGTCACGAAGAATTTATGGTGCTTGAAGATACAACAGTAGAAGAAGAAGTCAAATCGACAGTTTCATTGTAAAAAACTACCGCTCTTAAATTTTTATCGCACTGTGGTAAATGGTGTGTACATTTACAAACAATAACGTTGCGTGGGATTTAACTTAACATCCATTATACTAATGGAAGAGGGCTTCACTTCAACTTGTTAACTTGTTTATTTCAAACTGGAAAGGCATTTTATTATTAAAAATTCTACAGGTTTTAATGTTATAATTCATGAAGAGGAACCAATCTGGACATTGTAACGTGAGTTGTACAATAAACGGATGATGATCATATCATTTGTCTTGCAATTGTAATATAATGTCCTTTGACATTTTATACAAATTTTTATATTATAAATACGCAGCAATCGTCAATGTTAAGATAATAAAAAATCATTTGATTGATTAACTTAATTTTTTTTTACTCTTTACAATTTATTCAAGATAGTCTTGTAACACATATTAGCTATTATGTAAAGTGTACAGAAAATCTGAAAATAATTAGCAAATAATTATGGAATAATCATCGATATACAAAACAGTGTCGTTGTTAGAAATTACAAATTTATGTACAGTGATGTTCAAAAAAAAAAAAATAGATTCACCTACTCTATGCTCTAAGTCCTTATACAAATATGTAGGAAAAGTAACAGTACGTTGTTTACTAATCTCTTCTGAATATAATCCCGTTACACTTCAAAAATTTGAAGCGTTACTCTTCTTTAGTATAGATTTAGTCTCAAAAGATTAGATCGTGATGAATCTATTTTTTTGAACAGCACTGTACTATGCTTCTTGTAATTTAACATTCAACTTATTTCAATTATGAATTATTATCTTTGCTTAATCATTCGTCGGTAAACAAATACCAAGTGAATTATTAAATATTGGAGTATGGTTGGATTTAAATTCGGATCACTCATTTACTTACTTACTTGCCCTGCTTACTCTGACATATAAATTTAATGCCTGACAATTCTGTCGTTGTTTGGATTCATAGCACTAAATTACCAATCCAAGTTCAAAAACGGTAACTCAATTGGTGTTAAATATTAGAATAATAAAAAAAACTGAAAAGTAATGGCAATTATGTCACTTGTTGTGACTGTTAAAGGACAAGATACTGGAATATAAGGACAAAACTATGAATATGAAGTTATGACGGCGTGGAACAATAATTAAACTACAGTGGAATTCGAATAAAAGCACACCATTTTATTGTGAAAATCGCATAACTGCGAATACCTAAAGAAAACTCCGTTTAATTGCACATATTTTACATTTACCGTTATTTGAATTTACAAAATAAATTTGAATTAAAAAGTCAAATACGTATCAATTTGTTTTATTTTGATAGCCATGATATTTAAAAAGAGGCCAGTGCGCTTAATTAAAACATTTTTCACTTAACCGAAGTTCGTTGCTTAAACGAAAATTCAGCTTAATTGCAAAGAAAGTGCCGTTTTTTAAATTTGTAATTAAACGAACTCGACTGTATTTGAATTTGTGAAAACGTTTTATTAAATGCACATTTCTGCAGAGATTTTTTGGTAATCAAAAAAAATATTAGCTATTAAGAAGCCTTTTTGCCATAAAATATGTCAACAAGTCGGATATTTTCTGATAAATAGTTGTATTCTCTAACAAGAGCCTATTTTATATTTTTGGATCAGACGCCAAACGATTTATGTGGCATAGCGCAAAAAACAATTGTACTATCTACAAACCAGTGTTATGCAAATTCAAAAAAGTAACACGGAAGTCTTCCTCGCATTTCATGGAAATCCTTTTGTGAGGAAATGAAAAAATCCAAAAATTTGGCAAACTTCCGACAAAGCCTAACTGTGATATAGGTTCCGATTGTAATAACTGTACTACATCCAATGAAGAAACTTTAACAGTACATTTCCCGGGCAATATGTATAAGCCATAGCGAAGTCCATCATTTAGAGACATCTACGCAAACGATTCCTTTAAATATGGGTGCAGACACCCTTCGGTGTGCCATTGGCTTATTCTAATGTTTTAAATCGCCTGCTACTGGCTGCATTATAACTGCAGACTTTTAGGAAACGTCTGATATGACTGCAATGGTTCTCCTATACCCATCTAATGTATCCAATGTATCTGCTAAGTAGAGAGAGGCGAAGGTTGTATTCATCTTTTAAACAGAGAGACCATCAACTGCGAATGATGTCATGCCTATCAGGGTAACCTCATTTATTCTCAAAACAACGGAAAGAACTCTGCACTCAAGATAAAGTCCAACCACTTTCCCACGCTTTCTAATAGTGGCCAAAACAACTACACTAGCGGTAGGTCCACTACTAAGCTTCTTGATGGGAAACAGAGAGAAACCTCTGGCATACAAATTTTTCTTACTGACAGGTTTCATTGCCATGGAGAACACCTTCAATAATGTCAATTTGAAAGCTGTTGTAATCCAGGTGAGATATATTAAGGTCAAGTTCAAGTTTTTTCTTATTTATTTATTTATTTGAAACAAAATGAGCTAGTTGTGCAGCTCAGTTATTAAAGTTATTCTATTGAGAGGAACATGCTCTTCTTTATATAATATTTCTTAAACCTAATTTATTTTATAAAAAATTTACATACTTACATACACACTTCCTATTAAACTACGGCGACATAACAAAAAATATTTAAAATTATTCTTATTCTAAATATGGTTAGCATTGTAATGTCAAACGTAATTTCCAAGTACATGTGCTTGGTAGTGTGTATTCATACTCGTAATACAATACATTACACATGATTGTGTTCTTGTTTACATTTCAACCTGGGACAACAAGTAGGTGGTCATTGGTAACGTGAATAATTTGAATCACATATGAGACCTCAATAACTAATAATTGTTTGTACGTGAAATTACGACAACCAAATCATATTTACTCTATGACGGTATTAATGACTGACTACGTATGTATGACACACTGTTGTCATGGCTTTTAATAAGTGAAGTGTCAGCGAACTTATTACGAAATTCGTTACTGAATTTTTGACGAAAAATAATTGTCCTTTTGCCCCTCTAGGAGAGATTCATATGGCAGAGAAGTAAGTAGAGGCACACCACAGGGTGGTGTTCTCTAACCCTTACTGTGGAACTATTAGAAAAACAAAAAAACATTGTTTTAAGGTCTATGGTTATTCGGACAACCTGATCATTAGGGTAGCAAGTTTCAATTCGCAACACAGTCTCTGTGAGATGTAACCAGCCTTTGAGACTTATAACTTAATGGTATTCATTGTGTGGTTTAAGTGTCAATTCTCGCAAAACAATAGAGATAAGAGAGCGACAACAGCGCTCTATAGCTGTAAAAGAACCATAGGATAACATTATGATAGGAAAACGGCTGCCCTCTATCCTCCTATTAAAGCAGAGGGAGCAGAGATTTGATTTTTTTGATCTGAATCAATTTCTTCTATATGAACTCTCGTAAATTGTTGCATTTTTCTGTTTAAAAATGGCATTCAACTCTATTTTAGAGTTGAGTCATACCATAGTGGATGCTCTTCATTTGGTTCGCATTTCGTCTGCTCAAATACTCCCAATACCATAAAGGCTCAATTTCTCCACAACAAATTAAAACATTTTAAATTTCTCTACAAAAAATGGATTGGTGAAGGGGCAGTTTCTTTATGGAAAAGGGGACTATTTTGTCTACATCGATTGCTTTCAATTCAGTTTGTTTCACATCGAATGACATACAGTCGTAGATAAAAGTCTAAATATAGAATGTTTACAGACTTGACCAAAAAGGTAATAACAGAAGTTTTCTTCAAATAAATTACAAGATAAGTTCTTGGCATACTGTTCTCATTCTATGGGTGAGTCACCAACGTCTAATGGTGACAGTATGTTTGGCAAAAGACCAATTTTCCCAATTCTGATAGCCTTTGAATTATAGAAATATA
>QOCX01000872.1:50013-68290 GCA_005959815.1 Sarcophaga bullata
TTCTGGTTCAGTTTTAATATACAATCGTCGATGTTAGTTTTAAAACAACTGATGTACAGTTGGACGTCATCTGCATACATTTGAATTTCGCAGTGAGTAATGTGAGAAGGTAAGTGCATTATGTATAGCAGAGGTAGGTCATTTGAGTACATTATGTATAGTAGAGGGCCGAGATTAGAACCCTGTGGTACTCCTCTTTGTACCGGGTTGCTAAATGATTTTATATTTTATGGTGTACTGTCTGACTTCTCTTATACAGGTATGTACGAAATAGTTTTACTGCTGACGTTGAAAATTTGAAAGTATTTTTGAACCTGCGATAAAGACAAAGAACGTCTTGATTAACAGTATCGAAAACATTCGAATGATTTAGAAGTACCAGGAAAGACTCTATGTTTTGATAGAAAGCCGTAACGCAGCTGTGTGAAACCAGATTGTATGCTGGTTAGTAGTGACTTGTCATATGAGTCTTGGACAAGTATCGCAAATGGCTTGTAACTTTTGTCAGGCTTTTTTATGGGGTTAATTTTCGCGTGCTTTCACATTAAAAGAAATTCTGATGTTGTCAAAATAGTGTTAAATAAATGTAAGATATCTTTAATAATGTAGTCAAGGATAATCTTTAGAAATTTCAAATGTATTGCATCATAGGCAGTTGCATTAGATCTGCTGAAAATTTGTCGTCACAGAATTTGTACTTGACGCAGATAATTGATCATATAACAGCACACGGAAACGATTTTCAATAAAGAAAATATAAAGTAGTGTGGCAGAAGAAGATAATAAATGTGTAGTCTTGATCTCATTTATAAGTCCCAACCCTATAGTTCACACGTCTAGCATTAATCCTTTGTCCATTAATATATAAGAATTAAAGTTAAAAAAGCGTTAGAGTAGTCAAGAGCGAGATTGGACAGTCAAGTATCTCAAGAAAGTGGTATTTAGTATTAAACGCGTAGCCCTTACTTAGAAGTCTACATTTAATAGCTTAATGAGCTAACGGAAATTGTGAACCCTCCACCGTGTGAAGGTCTATCTGAACGGAATATGCGATACGCATTTAGTCCATATGCACTATCTGTCGACTTTAAACTGTAGGTCCCGCCACTCATGTGTAAAATTAACACACACATCATAAACCCATTATGTATGTATATATTCAACATAAAAACACACACATTAATAAACATTTTAATTGTTAATCTAAGTCTAATAAAAATTATAATTTTACAAATATAAGAAAGAATATTTAAGGTATTAAAAAGGTGTCAAAAATTTAAATAAAAATATTGTTAATAAGCTTAGAAGTACAAAGTGAATAATTTAAAACATTATAAATTGAGATAAAATAAATCAAAATTAAGGTATAGTCGCTATATTCACTGCAATTGTTGCCATACGTCAAGATCTTCATAAAAATAAAATTGAGATCCTCAAAGTAATGCGTGTTGGCTCCTCCTGTTCTCGTCGCCGAATGTAAACTAATCCTCGTTTCATAAAAGCAGCAGATATTAATTTTCTCCTTTTTAGTTTGTAAGCCCGTTGAAAAATCTAATGATTTTCGGCCGTTAAGGTACTGAACTGTTAAAACCGAGCGTAAAACATATTTTTTCATCAAGATTTCGCTCATTTACATCTCGAAATTAATTTATTTTATTATAATTATTACGAGCTAAATAGCTAAGACTTTATGCTCGGTGCAGTGTAAGTGATCAAAGTCTTTCGAGGGAATCGAATTCACAGTCCCTAACGGTCTGTCACATTACTCCTAGACTTCCAGAACACCCAACATCTGTGTATTATTTTGTTAAAATCGAAGATGAAGAGAAACTCAGGAATAATAAATAAAATTATTTTTTATTAGATTTCTTATAAATTAAAATTATTTAATTATTATTTTTTAATATAATCAGTATAATTATTTATAGTATATATGTATGGATAATATACAAACTTATCTAAATATTGAGTGATAAAGTCTAATATAAATGTTGATTTTCCTTTCTGCTGAATTCTTTTTCTTTAAATAACAGCGAGTTGTTA
This sequence comes from Sarcophaga bullata, assembly GCA_005959815.1. NCBI lineage: Eukaryota > Metazoa > Arthropoda > Insecta > Diptera > Sarcophagidae > Sarcophaga > Sarcophaga bullata. The sequence continues at coordinate 52,057 of QOCX01000872.1, forward strand.
TTCTTTTATTTTTAAGAATTTTCTTAATTAAAGTTTAATTAACGATAAATTTCGTCATACAATAAAATAAACAATGATACACAAAAAATTTTCAACCAAGCAAATGCCGTAACATGAGACTCTAATGACGTGAATCTCGTATCATCGTGGCAAAGTACATTGTTGTTAGAGAAACATTTTTTGTTAATTATAACTTGCTTTCTTAATACCAAAAAAAAAAAAAAATTTATGCAGTGAGAACAATTTTGGAATATTTTGTTTCACGTTAAAAGTGGAGTTGGACAAGGACAACACAATTTTTTTTTTAATTTAAGATAAGAGCTTTTTTTAGTAAATTTAAATCTAAAAATTAATAAAATTTAATTTATAACGAAGTAATAACAGTTGCATCAGTAAAAATATTCAATTGATCCTGGATTGACCATAGGCAACGACGGGCTCTGAAGCAGGTGACGATTGACCCTAATTTATATCGAAACATTAACTTGAGCGATGTAGCTCACTTCTGGATGAAAAATTACGCGAGCTATTTAAAACGATATCTATCCATAGACGATCCAAGAGCACCTAATGCAAACCGAAAAAGTCTGATGGATGTAGATTTTGGCCTAGTGGCATCATTGGTGTATACCTTGACGTTGACTCATAACTGTCACCGAGAATGACTATAGTTCGATGATTACCAACTTCTTTTAGTCTGTGTTAGGTGATGGTCATGAGCCTATATGCCACATTGAATATCCTGCACAAGTGAATTGAGGACATAATCATCTCACGCGGTAGTGAATCACCGAAATCATTCGACTTGACCCGTTAGACATTTTCTTGTGAGGTTGAGGTCAAAGTCAATATAATTTACGCTAACAATCAAATCCATCATAATTTATGTGCGAGAGTCATGGAGAATTGGGCATTCCACACATATTGGCCGTTCAAGCAAATAAAAAATATCAATACACACACACTTTAAAAAACATTAAATGATAAACGAGTTATAAGGTGCGAAATAATATCATGTTTCTTAACGATCTCAGTTGAACCTTATGTCTTGCAAATAATTATGATCCGATTATTTTATTTTTTTTTTAGCTTACAACGATTGTGTATATTTTTTTGCAATATATACTAAAATAAAAAATCAATCAAATTTAACAATTTAACAATAACCAAATTCGTATTGGGTCTCAGTCAACTTCAGTCACAGCTTCATATTTAAAATTGTCATAGCCGATCTATATAAGTTCGTTTGATTAGTTTTATGTGATCAAACTGTTGCGTAGAGTAATAACAATTTCATTTTAATTTATCTGCAGAGCCTGTCAATTCTGTAAATATTTAAGCGTTTACGATATTATTGATCACTTTTTATTATATTTAATATTTTTTATGAGCTATTCAAAATACTAATGATTGAATTATTTATTAATGATTTGTAATATTTACATTTTAGTACAAAAAACAAATCTTCTGAATATTTTTAACACTTAAAAAAGTAAAAAAATAGTTTTTTATTGTATAAACAAAGTATTGTAGTGAATTAAAAGAAACATTTTAAGCCTGGTTTTTATTAAGAAAATTTATTATTTTTAACGAACGAAAGAAAAAAAAAATTTTTTTTTTTTCGTTTTGGTATTAGAAAATGTTAATCATCCTGGGTGCATGTGTAAATAAATAAAATTTATTGATTTCGGCAGTCTTTGTACAATAACAAAAACATACATTGTACTAATTAAGGTTTACATTGAACTCTGTTAACATTGTGATCCGAAGCTAGCGAGACAATCTGCTGACATTATCCACTTGTAGTCCGTTTTGGTCTCGTTTTTTACGCCAACAGTGAAACTTGTCTTAATGCACAAAAAACAAAAAAGAAATGAAAACGTTAAAGTAAACAGAAACGGTGTTCTGTCCGCACTCAAAACGTTCGTATATCTATTCCATTTACAATAAGGTGGTCACTATTGTAATAAGATCATTCATTCATTCATTCATTTTTTTTTCTTCGCCGTTTCTCTGAAGCAGGTGTATGCAGTGGGTAATGCCATAAATTGTGACAATAACTTCTTTCTGTACTCTTTGCAGTGGTTCTTGCTTACATTATGTGGTTATAAACCGTACGTACAAGAGTTGCAATATATCTACCGCCACTAAAATGTTCAAACGAACTTTGAATTTCAGTCTTTATTGCATTTGTTTTTGTTTTTGCTTTTTTTTTTTTGTTTTTGCTTGAATGTTGGAAAATAATTTGGCGTTTCTGAGGTCTCCACACTCATTACTGGCGCTGATGTTGCATACAGACACATTTGGCTTATACCCACGGAGCAACGTACGTAGGTTTTTGTTATTGTCTGCTGTTGATTTTAATCACTTCAGTTTTATTTGAAGTGCTGTCGACTGTTAACTGTTCGCAAGCTACTGTAGATCTTTACACCGCGATTGATTTTGTTTCTCTTACCAAACGTCAGGCTTGCACAGAGGGCCATTTTGTACATGTTATTTCCACAAGTATAATTAAATTTAAAACTACGACTACACAATTTGCCCACTTTATTTTACTTAGCTTTTCTCGACACTTCTATTCCTAAAAATACGTTGATTTATAAAAATCACTAAAAACTCTCTATTAAGATATTTTTAAAAGTATTGATAGAACTCATCATCATGTTCATAGTGATTAAAATATAAATTCAAAGAAAATAAATTCTTTGTTACAAGTTTTTAAGTGAAATTTAAGCGATTTTCTAAAGCCTAAATAATTTAAATTCGAATGTAAATAAATTAAATATGCGTGTATCACACCCCATTTCCTGCTAATTTTCTTATTACGAAACCAGCGTCTTTATATTCCAGACTACGTTTTACAACCAAACTTGCCACTTCTATGACTCCGACTGATGTCAGCAGTATTCGTATCTATAGCTACTCCGATTACACTTTTACTCTCGCCAAGAGATTAGATTTTATTCGAAAAACTTTTTCCGATTGGGCAATAATTTTTGGAGATTGTTTATATTACCTGTAATATTAAACAATTACCTTAAAAAATTACATGCTAAACTCAAGTTTTTAAATAATACGTATCTTTAATTCCATATTAATTGACAATATTTATTTATTGAGTATACTTCCTCCAGTGTTTGTTGTATAAGCAAAGTATAGGGCATCGCAAATTCCAAAGAACAAGATTAGGAGTTTAAAGCATTTCAAAATAATCCAGAAGGATTCAACTGAATTATAACACGAATGAAATTCTCTTATCTTTATACATTACATTATACATTATTACTACTTACATTACATTCGCGAAAAAAATGGAAATCGCGTCACACAATTTTTTTAAAAATTACAAAACGTAAATCGTATCTAAATACTAATGTTTGATGAAACATTGGGCTTAGAGAGTTTAACAGAGTTGGAGATATTTGAAGAGTAGAAAATTTTAAAATTTCTGTAAGTTTACATAATTTTTACATACATTATTAATCATTACAAGCTTTAGTCAGAATTACGGTCTAGCTTCTCACGCCATTTTTATTGTGTGTGTTAATTTTATACATAGTAGTGGGACCTACAATTTAACGTCGATTCCGAACTACAGATTTTTGAGAAACTTTTCATGGGAATTTTATATACTCTCAGAGTTTTCAACAGAAATCTGCTGAGAGGAAGTCGCCGAAGAAATATTTTTTCATATTTCTGTTTTGATGTCTGACCTGTGGTTTAAACCGAGACCTCATGTCTAATAGACTACAGCGACTTCAAGTTTAGGTACTTTTAAGAACTATATATGTACTATTACCTCATATCTATCTCCAATGCTGAAAATGCTGATACAAATTTCAAGACAATAGTTTAATGTATAGTTTTTAGAAAGAAATTTGTTTTATTCAACAAATTGAAGCCTGTGCTGTCTGAATTATAATTATAAAATACAAATAAAAAATAAAGATAACTAAGCAAGTATAAATTTAGTGTTCCAGAGACATTGAGTTCGATTTAGAAAAGTATCAGATTAAGAAAAACAAATGATTTCAAAATAACAAGGAAATTACAATCATAATAGAGGCAATATGGAAAAACAAAAATCAAATTACAATAACAAAACTACATGGAAAGAAGACAACAAATAAAATGGTTCTAGAAAATTAAAAAACATTATAATTGACTGTAAAGTTTGTCATTTCGTAAAAGAATGGCTCAAAGGTAATAATTTTCCAATTTCAAATAGAAATATTTCAAAAAATTATTTTGGTGGGGGATTTATGGATTTAAAAAAAAAACCTTTAACAAATATACACATAATGCACACATAATTGGCCATTACAAGCCTTTAGTCAGGATTAATTTTATACAGAGTGGCGGAGCTACAGTTAAAGCCGACTTGGAGCAGATAGTTTTAATTAAAAAATATTGAATAAAATGTATAAAGACGTTGAGCGAAAAAGCCTTTGAGGCCTTCTGTAGTATTTAAAGTCTGCTTAAAAAAAATTATTAAAGAACACTTCAAATACTTCGTCACAAGGTTATGAGTTTTATAACTTACGAAGACAGTATACAAAAACAAAGCCTGCATAAATAACGCAGTGTCATAGTTCACAATCCCTTATTACTAAGCAATGTTGTATTAGGAACATATTTCTCTATTGTTTGGTTTTGTTAATTGCTTCTGAAATAAATTCAAACCAAGTCTTCAAAGATCCCTACTATACGAAAAGACGTGAACAGCGTACTTGTATTTTTGAACCTGTACATCCTTTTTAGACCCTTTGAGGCCACTTATTTTTAAGAAAGTCCGATGAAATACGTGAATGGGCATCGATATATCAAAACATTTCTACTTGTCAGAAGTTTCTGTGAATTTTGAACAAATAGCAAATAGACAACCTGCATATAAACTGGAAATGAAATAATAAAAAACAAATATTAATGATGTATACTTCTATCGAATGTCTTTCGTTCGTGTTATAGACTTCAAAATCTTTTCGAAAATGTACGCATATGATGTATAAGCCTCGGTAAATTAATAGTTATTGTAATAAAACTTGGCAAGTAATCAAAATTCAATGATTCCCCAATAGGTGAACATATAACAACTAAACTATAAAAAAATTTACGTTGCGACCACAAAAAATACCGATGAAATTATTATTATATTATAATAAGAATTATTTTTTTTACTGTCATCCATGTACATATGCCGTAGTTAGTAAAAATTTTAAATTTTAAAAAATCAATGTTTCATTAACAGCGAAATTTCCACTGTATTTTACGATTCATGTTGTTCTACTTGTTTGTATTTTTCTAAAACATATGACCCATCTATCGATCTTAAGGCATTTGTTTGGTAACAGTATTGTGTTTCGGTTAGTTGATGGCTTTATGTAGCTTAATACCAACACAATACATATGTATAAGAACTCTTACCTACATGTGCTCTCATACCTGTATACCTGCTAGTTCGTCGTTTAGGCACCGCCACAAAATGTTGCCGTTTAATTGGTTATAAATTAATTAAACGTCGATTAAAAATCCGGGTTCTTGTCAGTTTAACCACAGCAATTGCTTTGTGTGCACGTACTCATACAGAATAGAAGTGCTGTTTGTATTTTTTTTTTCTTTTTGTCGTTGAATATTCTTACGGTATGAGCTTTTGTTTTGTGTGATCATGAACTTAATAATTTCGTTAATAACCAAAATTTAATAGAGTCTTCTACTGTGATCTATTTTACTTATTATTATATAATATCTACGTTGTTCAAGGTCTTTACCAACACAATTTAAATACTATTGGACCATCACATAAATATACAGAAAGCTTAGACACTCGTCTAAATAACAATCACTTGAATATAATACTCAAAGTATTACTGCCTTAACACTATGTAAAAACCCCAATGCAGATACTTACAGTGGCTCAAAGGTATAATTTTCCATTTCAATAGAAATATTTCAAAAAATTATTTTGGTGGGGATTTATGGATTTAAAAAAAAAACTTTAACAAAATATACACATAATGCACACATAATTGGCCATTACAAGCCTTTAGTCAGGGTTAATTTTATACATGAGTGGCGGGAGCTACAGGTTAAAGCCGACTTCAACGACAGATTTTTTAAGAAACTTTTCATGGCAGTTTTATTCACTCTCAGAGTTTTTGCCAGAAATCTGCTGAGAGGAAGTCGCCGAAGAAATATTTTTTCATATTTCGTTTTAATGTCGAACCGTCGTTTTAATGTTTGAATCGTGGCCTTACGTCTAATAAGCCAACACACTACCCACTAGACTACGGGGACTTCAAAAATAAAAAAAGAATATTAACGAATTGCATGTCAAACGCATATAGGAGCAAAATAAAAGGCACTATTTTAACACTTGGGACTAAAGCCTTTTGTTTTTATGCATTTTATAAACAAAAAACAAATGTTTTTATTAAGACGCGAAAAGCTTAAAAACAAAAAATAAAACAAGCATGCAAACGTATAGAACAATTAACATCTGTTTAAATATAATTGACAGTATTTGAAGTTGCGACTGAGGATGTTGTTATGGCTCATCCTTTTTTTTTTGAGAGCGTATTTGCTTGAAGCTGCCGAGATATTCTGTTTCATCACTTAAGTTCCGATTCACGACCATACAACTGTAAGTTCTGTTTTAGCAAATGGAAAGAAATGTAAATGCTTATCTAAATGTCGTATTGTTGACTAAACGAAACGTTCTGTATAAAACGGAATTCCTTAACGTTTTTACGTTAAATTTAAACATGAGTGATGGAACTATTGTATGTAGAGCTGCATTGCCGCACAAATTCTCTAATGCTTATTTACATAAAACTTCGAATTTTTGCCTGCATATAATGATTTCACTTTTTAATTTTTGATTAAAATAATAAAAAAAATAATAATTTCTTAAGAAATAAATACTTATTGATACGATTAGTACGAATTCCTCTTTATGGTACTTTCATTTATATTAGTTTTTGAAATATTTCCATTAAAGTGGAAAAATCGACATTTGGAAAATTTAAAAATACTTGCCTAACGTATGAGCTACACTAAATTTTGTAAAATTTCTTAAAAACGATTATTTACTGTAGATTACAGCAGAGACATTGCGCTGCAAAATTTATATCGTGATTCTTTTAGTACAAAGATCAAGCAATGAATACAGGAATAACAATACAGATCTATATTCCCTGGTTTAGGGATCCGAGATTTCAAATGAATTCGTTTTTGAAATAGGTCCCATGAGGTTCATTAATTTTATTTCTTATTATTTTGAAACTAAGTTTGATCTAGAATGAACGCTGGATTATCGGGAAAACTTTTTATCCGGAATTGTCTGTACTTTTAAAACAAATTCAAATTTTGCATGATTTATACGGGAAAATCAATTCAACTTTATATGAAACATTTAATCCAAAATTAAACCAAAACGAATTAGAGAAGAAAGCTGTCGAACTACATATAAAAAATGTTTTTTTTTTAGTTGCAAAGTATTCGGCCGCAGAAAAAGGACATTCAAACCCTGACTTAGTGGAGATTAACACGTTCACGCCGGAGTTTAAATTCATGGTTGTCGCCTACTGGCGCCACCCTTAAATTCTTTTCGGACGGTAGCTGTTTTGCAGCAATACTACGGTATCGTGTAAATTTTTGTGTTTTTCTTCGTGAATTCGCCATCTCATTAAACCTTTTGATTTTTGCAGTGAACAATGCTAAATTTTGTTAAAAATCTAAATGTATGGTGTTATCTACCGTCTAATAACATAATCAAATGCGTACCATCGGTAGTACACGTAACCCGATGTGACAGTCTAGTGCGGGACACCGGTGGTAAACGCCGCCCGATGAGGCAATCTACTGCAGGCCACCGGTAGTACGTGCCGCCCGATGAGGTAATCTACTGTGGGTCACCGGTGGTACGCGCCGCCAGCTAAGGCAGTCTAGTGCGGGTCACCGGTAGTACGCACAGGCTTGAACGTGTTAAAAAAATTTTCTCCTTTCCTACAATCATCACATTCTCCGCCATGTTGNAACATTTCTTCCTGAATTTTTACTGAAAACGTTTCTCGTCGAAGTGCTCAACTCTGTAGACATTATTTTTTATGCTCTCTTTGAGATCGGTGGCTTAAACCATACAATTTTTTGAGTAACTTCAATATTATTATTTAACAACATTCAATGGAAGGAGCAGCTCTATTATGAATTTGGACAGCATGATTGTTCTATCCGTGTTCAGATACTGAAAAACCTTTGCTATGCGTGTGTAGTATGAGAGCTGAAAGTTGTTCTTGACTTAAGAGTTTGTTAGCATCTATCAGATTATTTAAGACAATATCAATTGTTAACAGATTTGGTGTACACCTAAAGGTCTATTAATGTCTTTTGTACAAAATTTCTGAATAAATAGATACGTTCCAGTGTCCCAGAGCTTTCTGTCTATCATAAGTGCCAGTTACCTTATAGATAATGCATTGAAGCAGATTCGAGTTTTGTCGACATTCAAATTACTGAAAGTTTTATTGTAGGAAGAAGTTTTATTGTAGCTTCAGAAAACTGTAAGCAATTTTTTTTTTGCTTATTATAATAACACAGCAATGTTTATATCAGTGGTTACCATTTCATAGCACAATTGTGCAGAGAATATTAACACATATTGCTTATTCTCATTGATTTAGTTGTCGATCAGACTGCGACAATATTTTTTTACTTTACACTCAAAAAAAGTTTTATGTTGAAAAATACTTTTTTTTAGAATTTAAAGTCTTATATGTTTTTAAAGCACATTTGGATTGTTTTAATAGTCAAGCAAATAATTTAAATGAAATGAAAAGAGAACAACTTTTTCACAGAAAAGCAATATTTTGGAAAAATTAAAAGGTTGGTTATTAGTAGTGGAGGACATTTATTAACCAAAATTAGATTCCAGCAAATATATAAAAAATAATTCCTTTATTATTAAGTCAAAGATATATAACGTTACGTATGTTGATGATGTGAAAATTCTTCGCTCTATTTATACTTTGCTTTTCTTCGGCCCGACAACTTCCAGAAAGTAATTGCTTTCGTGGTGTATCTACATATGTATTTTGATATTAAATTTGTTTCCATTCTTGTAATTTCTTTGTTGTTTTGTTATTGCAATCCTTTGTTACCTCAAATTTGTTGATGTTTTGATATTGGTGGGTTTTCTATTCTGTTTTCTCAACGGTATGTAATTTTTTTTTTAATTTTTAAGGTCTTTCACCAGTATTAGAAAAGTTACTGAAATATTTGTATTCTAATTTCAGTGCGTATATTAATTCCTAACTAAAAAAAGAATAATTTATTATATTATATTGTAATTTTTATTCGTTAATTAATTCGCAAAGACGCAAAGTCACTTTTTTCCAAAATTGAGATATTAACGCAAAACGGTAGCACGACAACATGGTCCTTATTGCATGCAGTTGTAAATTGTTGTAATTTTGTGGTTTGCAAAAACGTCCACAAAACTACGAATAATAATATTAACTCCATGAATATTAATTATTCATTGATTGATCAATTGATCTAGGTCATTTAAAGAGAGCTATTTTGTAAAAATAATTGCGTTTACAATTTTAAAAACTGAAAAAGCTACAATGTCTTTTGTGTCTCCTGTAAAATTTGAAAAAAGGGACGTAACGCATTTGCGAATTAGGCTAACGAAATTAAAATCTTTGAAATTTCTAAGGAACAGCTGTCTGATAAATCTACAGCTAAGTTTATCGATGACCAACTTGTAACTCATACCAATCTAAAGGATTAAGGCTCTATTAACCAAACCTTCACGGAATCTGAATTTGTTTTTAGCATAAAACAAGCAATGTAAATGCTTAAAGAAATTTACTGTCTCGATTGCGGAACGGAAAAATATGTGTAAAATAGAATTTCTTAACGATTTACCTGCCATTTGTGATATGAGTGTTATAACTATTGATATCGAAGCTTTTTAAATATTTACATGTTTATAATGATTTTAAATCTTAAAGAATATCTCAGTAGGCAATTTTGTTGTCTTTATATCAGCTCTAGTAAAAATAAAAACTAAAGGCAATGTTAGTCCAGCGTGGAAGATGTAAAAACGGAATGTACGTTACGGTTCAGATAGTCGACTGTAACGTAATGTTGCTGTAATGTAACAGTAATGTCTACTTTACGTAAAGATGTTAAATGTTTTTAAATATACAAACCAAAAAACTAATATTAAATGTTATAAAAATTGCAAAACCTAAAAATCAAGAATAAACCTATGGATTTGAGAGTTCTTTTATTTGTTTGTTTTTGAGTTTCTTTAATTTATTAAAAATGTATAAGAAACATATGGAGTTTTTATAAAAATGGAAGCACTAGACGAAGAAAAAATTGTTTAAACACTCAAGAATGTCTCGTGCTAGCTTTAAAGGGTCGTGAATTAAAGAAACAGATACAACGAATTGGCCCAGAAGAGAGGCTAGCAATAACTCTTTTGTAAGCCAGACAATTTTTTTTTAGTTCTGTAAGTTGTTTAATATAAATTTTTAAAGATATTTAAGCCAAAGATGCTCCCTACAGTCTATGGCTTAAAGTCGCAAGCTAGGAAAAACTACGGTCGGCAATATTGTTTTGGAACGTGTAATCTATTATGGCGTTTTTTTTCTCCTAATTACATTGCCTAACCATCAGCTCAGCAATACCAAGATATCGGAAATAATTTTAATAGAATGGGAAATATTCCTAAATGTGGGTCCATGCATCATAATTATAAGAAATATTTTAGCAAAGTACTAATGGGAATTTGTTATACCAAATATACATTCATATCTGTAAATCTTTAAAGTTATAGCATCCAGAGTAACGACAGTAAATATAACATTTTTTATACATATAAATGTAAATAAGCAAAAATATATATGTACATACATATTGAAGATTTACTTCTCCATTACTTAGGAATATTTCGTTTATCCTATTCACGGGCAAAATGCACGTACCAGCCTATAAACCATTGCATTCCACATATTCTTTCCCTTTACGTAATAATTTGATGCGCTCATGTCCCGGTTCGAACCTCGATACAAAAAAACGTATTTATAATTATACTTTCCAGAGCCCGGAAATTATTTCGACAAAACAAATAAAATAAAATTTATTTTTAACTTCAACTTCATCACATAGGCCATAATATATTGTATAGCTTCCGCTTAAAGCCCATAGTAGCAATTAGTGCCACTAGCAACGTCCTCTTTTGGGACTCACATAACTTTTAAAAAATTCAAGTTCTTCCATTTGCTGAAATCACTTTGTTATCTTTTCCTTGGTGAATATTTTTCAACATTAGACGCTAAAGTAGTTACCATGCTTCAATTTGGAGATAGAAATTCTTCTATTCCTGACGGCGATGGTGGTACAGGTTCAGGCCAGCTTATGTAGTCTGTAGGAGTGTTGCCTACTGTCATTTTAAATAAAGTTAAATATTACAAATATCAAAACTACTTACACCCTTGTAAAAATTTCCGGAGATATGAACTCCAACGTCTGCATAAGGGACCAGCGTATCCTATATTTAGAGCAGTTACCCGATGGAAGAGACTCCATGCATTTTTCTTTCGCTTATTTGTCTCTCTCACGTGACCACCTCTTAATGCAAACATTTTCTAAAAATGATCGTATAATTATACATTTTAATAACTTATCACTTGGTGTAATTTTTAAGGAGTGTAACTCTCCTAGTAAATTCACTTATTGTGCAATCTCCTTCCAAACTCTTCTTTTCTGTCAGTTTGAATTCTGGACTATTTTTGCTGTACAAGCCCTCATTAGTTTATAACAACAAAAAAAGCTGTTCTTCGTTCAGACAAGTTTTTTTTGAAACTTTTGATGGCAAATTTATTTACGCTCAAAGTTTTTGCCAGAAATCTGTTGAGATTAAGTCACCGACGAAATATTTTTTTACTTTATTCTAATCAGGATGTCTGAACTGGGGTTTCAATCGTGGCCAGAATTAAAAACTGAAGATGGAAACATAATTGCCAATCCAACCAAGGGATCAAAATAACAAAATTACATAAATATCTAGTTAGATTCGATTACAGCTAAAAACTCTGATTTGCTTGAATCAATGAGAATCTAACTTTGAGAGATGCTGTCACACTTTTATTTGCCACATGGGGTCAGGTCAGCATAGCAACTCTTGTCAATTGCTAGAAAAATGTTTTATTTAGTTCATTCCATTAAGTATTCTGAAAGAAAAATACGATAAACTTTGAAATTACAATTAAACTTTTAAGTTGAGATTACCTCAATGGTTCAAGGGTGGAATAATCATTATTGCGTTGATGATAAGCCTTAAACCATGAAATTGGGCAAAACGAAGAAATTGACTACGATGATTGCATTGCCAATTATCCTCACTTCAAGTTTATTTAGCAGTATTTGAACACTTTCATAACAAAATATTAAATATTATAAATATTATAACTATATGAGTTTAACTTCTATTATTTTTAATAAAATTTGCAACATTTTTTCTAAAAACATTAATAACTCCTGTGGAGTCTCATTTGTGACATCCTTATGTGAATGTCTGCAGTATTGTCTTCACGCGGAAAATCAAATAAAAACTTTTAAACAACTTGCAAGGAATCCACCCAGTATTTCGCGGGAATTTTAATCTTCTGTTGGACAGCGTATATTAAAGACCGATCGTCCCAGCCGTAAGCTGCCTTAAGTGCCTCTACGCGTCGGACAAATTGGCTTGAATTTACCGACTCATTCAGTATTGAGTCGAAATCGGGCAGAATAGCGATAATTTCTCTTACGTTGTTATATGGGTTCGATGAACATGGATTCTGGTTAAATGGTGATAACGGAAACGGTGGTTGCATATACACATTGGGTAACGACGAGAACGGAGGTTAACCAATCGGTTGAGTTGTATGATAATTAGAGGACATTACATGTGGATGGATTTGTGGGACACAGCAGAATGCTATGGTTACATTGTTTTGACTCACCCCAGATGGAAAAAAACGGTTGACCACTCCCCCTCATAACAGACTCAACATCATTTACCTCTGTTATTTATCTACTCCTCGTGAGATAGGAACTAAACCACTTTAATTCCTTATCCTTAATGAAAGATTTTGAAGCAAAATATCTTTATATATTGTTTCGAAAGCTCTTTTGAAATCTAAAAAATTGCTAGGACTTTGCGATCATTCGCAATAAATTTCCATCTATATATTACATACTTAATTGCCGTATCACATGAATACTTCTTTCTAAAGCATGGCTGTTATTTCGGTATTTTATTCTTCTCAAAATATTCTTCCATGGTTCTTAACTATCTTCGCAATAGTTTCCTTACATATTCTTAGGGTATTTATCGTGCGATATTCCTCACATTTAATAGTATTTCTAATCTTATCAACAGGAGTAACCATCGATTTCTTACAGTTCTCTGTGAAAATTCCAGTTTCCAACGATTATTTATAATTCTGAACAAAACTGTGTTCCAATTGTCCAATAAAATGCTACATGATATTCTTCTGTAGTATTTCTTTTTCCACATTCCTACATATATCCTCTAATTCCATTAAAGATATTGCATGAAAATTAAATCTATAGTTTGAAATGTGCACATTATTCTCATAATGTACATTCTCAATTGAAATACGTATTACCCTAATGTGATTAATGAAATATTCATTGAACCTTTCAGCACTTTCCGTATATTTTCTGCCCTCAAATATCACATTCATTGGTTTTCCTAAGACCAAGTTCTTAATCTTATTCCACACTCCCTCTGATCTTTTGCTGAGTTTATTTTACTATTTATATGATGGTTTTTTGAATTTACTATTTTTAATAAGTTTCTCGCTGTATTATATTGTGCACCATTCATCAATATCTGTTCTTGCCGTAATGGCTTTTTTGTATTTTATAAATTTTATCCCTTCTTTATACCTGAGTTCCGCTAATAATAGCATTTCATAAGTTCCGTTTTGTTTTCCATTTGTCTATATATTGATATCTCGAATCTAATAGTGCCAAAAAATTGTACATCGTAGTTAGCTCCAAATCATCAAGTTTCAAAAATTTGCCTACCATATACTTAATATTTTAGCCAGCCATCAATTTCTAAATCTATTCTTTTTATATTTGAAAACGCAACAATTCCTATTTTTAGGCGCATAACATCCATTTCTTACTTCTATTAATATATCAATCAACTCCTGATCTGCTATTTTATTATTCACATTAGCCTTTGCTATAATCTATCAACGTTTTAGAGCTCTGTGTAATCCCAGTAAATTAATTCACTATCTGTTTGGTTTCCGTGACATTTGAAGCATACATATTCACTTCTACACTCCGTTGCCTTGTTGTTGTAACCTAGACACCGCCGTGTTAGCATAAACCCTGCATCTTTCCCATCCAATATTTACTTTCTGACGTAATAACTCTATATATACGCTCTTGATCTATTTTTATTCTCGCAGTAATATATAATATTTTTATTATTTCTATTGCAATATTTTATAGAACTCCATTCTGTTTCTTCAGATTATCTATCAAATCCTTCTCGGGCAATTTAAAATTCATATCTTATTACAATAATCTGCATCTCTACTTGTTTTGAGACTTTTATCTCACAGTCTTTACTTATCTCATTCTCTATTGCTTTAAATTGTTTCTCTCTAATTGTTTCTCTCTGTATAATTACGGAACCATTCCTCCGATTCTCAACATTAGTTATTTTAAAATTTATTGGGTCGACCTTATTTAATTCGGCTTTCGTTTTCTCAATAATCTGTTTCTCTTTTGGTTTGATTTTTTGACGCATCTGGTATCACTCTATTCTTGTCAACAACTTGTGCATAAAACATATTTGTTTTGACCTTTGTCTTCATTTTTTAATTTCGTTGCACATTTTCGTATATGTTGCTTCAATTTTCTCACACATATCTTTGTTGCTTACTTTTATTGTGTTACAGTATTTCTTTATTTTTGTTTTCATGTTCCCTTATAACTCGCGTACAGTTTTTTTTTACCTCTTTATACATTTTTAATCACATAGTTATGTGTTGGTCACTAGTTTTCTTTTGAATCTCTTCTTATATCTTTTTTGCTGGTCCTATGGTGACGTTGCTTTATTTCGTTTTCATTCTGCTTTGTGGCGTTTCAAACTTCCCATATACTCAACAGAAGTTCTTCTTTATTTTTGTTTACACTTTTTTGAATCTTTTCAATTGCCATTTCTATATTTGGTGTACAGTGGCTCAACGTTAATTGGACACTAGGACACTAGGTTTTAGTGGAAATAATTCAAAAAAATTTTGATATGGAATTATAAGTAATTAAAATAGCTTTTAAACAATGTATAACACTTAGCATTTTTTAATTAAAATATTTTTAAAACAAAAAAATAAAACAATATTAGCGAATTTAATGTGAAACGTATAATTGGACACTAGGACACTAGGGTTTAGTGAAATTATAATTTAAAAAAATTTTGACTGGTGGAATTATAAGTAATTAAAATAGCTTTTAAACAATGTATAATACTTAGCATTTTTTTATTAAAAAATATTTAAAAAAATAAAACAATATTAGCGAATTTAATGTGAAACGCAAATTGCTGGAGATTTCCTCTAAATCCAACTCTTCATATTTCTTATTCTTCTACTTTTTGTTTATCTAATTTCAATTTTACAGTTATATTATAAGTTAAGCGTCACTTTTTGTATTTTCTGTATACTTTTCTTATTCTTAATAAAACTTTTGAATCAACAGGTTATGGGCCCAGGAGCTTAATTTATTTTAAAGTGTGAAGTTAAAAGTGAAAAAAATTTTGTTTAACTATGATGAGTTTTTCAATGTTCCAAATAGACAAATTGGATGTTGGGAATTATGACACATGGTGTGTCCGGATGAAGTGCATTTTGGTACATTCGAATTTGTGGACAATTACAAATGGAACTTTTGTGAAACCAGTTGCTGCAAATGAGGCTGAACTATGGAGACAAAAAGATGAAAAAGCCTAGCCATGATTATGCTTTCCGTAAAAACTACACAATTAAGCTACGTAAAAAATTGTGCAACAGCTGTGGAAGCATTGAGAGAACTTCAAGAAGTGTACAAACCAAGTGGTCCATTAAGGAAAGTTAGCCTGTATAAGAAGTTACTGAGTCTGCTTGAGTCAACAAACATGACTGAATATCTAAATGGT
>QOCX01000873.1:0-10806 GCA_005959815.1 Sarcophaga bullata
GCCAGCCAGCCAGCTAGCCAGCCAGCCAGCTAGCCAGCCAGCCAGCTAGCCAGCCAGCCAGCCAGCTAGGCATCCAGCTAGCCAGACAGCTAGGCATCCAGCTGGCCAGCCAGCTAGGCATCCAGCTAGCTAGCCACCTAGGCATCCAGCTAGCTACCCAGCTAGGCATCCAGCTAGCTAGCCAGCTAGGCATCCAGCTAGCTAGCCAGCCAGCTAGGGAACCAGCTAACCAGCCAGCTAGGCATCCAGCTAGCCAGCCAGCTAGGCATCACTAGCCAGCACTAGGCATCCAGCTAGCCAGCCAGCCTAGGCATCCACTAGCCGCCAGCCAGGTATCCAGCAGCCAGCTAGGCATCCAGCTAGCCAGCCAGCCAGCCAGCTAGCCAGCAGCCAGCCAGCTAGCTAGCCAGCTAGCCAGCTAGCCAGCCAGCTAGCCAGCTAGCCAACCAACTAGCCAGCTAGCCAACCAACTAGCCAGCCAGCCAGCAGCTAGCAGCCAGCCAGACAGCCCAGCCAGCCAGCCAGCCTAGCCAGCCAGCCAGCCAAGCCAGCTAGCCAGCCAGCAGCCAGCCAGCCAGCCAGCCAGCTAACGCCAGCAGCCAGCTAGCCAGCCAGCCAGCCAGCCAGCCAGCCAGCACAGCCAGCCAGCTAGCCAGCCAGCCAGCTAGCCAGCCAGCCAGCTAGCCAGCCAGCCAGCTAGCCAGCCAGCCAGCTAGCCAGCCAGCTAGCTAGCCAGCCAGCCAGCAGCCAGCCAGCCAGCTAGCCAGCCAGCCAGCTAGCCAGCCAGCCAGCTAGCCAGCCAGCCAGCTAACCAGCCAGCCAGCTAACCAGCCAGCCAGCTAGACAGCTAGCCAGCTAGACAGCTAGCCAGCTAGACAGCTAGCCAGCTAGACAGCTAGCCAGCTAGACAGCTAGCCAGCTAGACAGCTAGCCAGCTAGACAGCTAGCCAGCTAGACAGCTAGACAGCTAGCCAGCTAGCCAGCCAGCAGTAGTCGTATAGTACTACCAGTAGTAGTAGCAGCGGTAGTAGCTGTAGTAGTAGCAGGAATAATAGCTGTAGTAGTATCAGTAGTCGTATAGTACTACCAGTAGTAGTAGCAGCGGTAGTAGCTGTAGTAGAAGCAGCCTAAAATGTTATTGAAGAGTATTGTAGAGTTTTTATTTCAATTGAATTCAGCAGCTGAGTTCATTTTCTACATTCGACAGATTTTGTTAAAAAAAATATTTTTCTTCAAAATGTTTTCGAAATGTCCTTAAAATATTGTAGCTGATAAGTTTATAAAATAAACTGAGCATTATTTAAAAAGATTATATAATTGTACATAAGTACAAGCAATAGATGTGTATTCATTATATATAAACAAGTAGAAATATGCATGTGTGTGTAGATATGTTTGATTATGTCCTTCTTTATATGTCCACTCAGATCATTGCATGTGTTTACTTCTTCAAACTGAGTGTGAAAAGGATTTTGTAATTGTATCCGCTTCAAATATGATTTGATCCTTCATGCAACATATTTGAACCGTAAGATGCACTCGCTTAACTGAAATGCTATAATAACACAGCAATATAGGATATAAAATACACTGAGAAAAATTTATAGAAATTATTAAATAACAAAATAATAGAGAAGAATAGAATAAAACAAAATGAATTAATTTTTCTTTTTGTGCAATATTTACTTTCAGTGTTGTTCCTTAGATGTCAGCCATTGCTGTTCAAGTTTTCTTTGAAGCAAATTATTTATGATATGCGTGTGCATGCTGGTGAGTTTTGCGTATATCTAATGCAATGGGTCAGCATTGCAAACACGGAAAACTATATTTAGGCCAGCTGTAAGTGTTGCCTCAATGGGGTATTGTTATTGTAGAACCACGGCTGACCACATGTAAACAACTAATAGTACACGTAATTGATTAAACCCAAGTGTCCTTTGGTTCCAGGAATGCAATGCGTGGGATTGTCATTAAAAAAAATAAATTTTTTCATACTTTGTAAATAAATTAAAAAAGGAAAATAAAATCGAAACATACATACATACAAACATACACAAAATTTGTCTTTTCATTTAAACAAAAATTATTTTAAATTGGAAAGAATAAAATGGTTTAAATATTTCCATTTTAAATTGTTTACGCCCAGAAATAAATTCAGAGTCTTTTTATAAAATATAATCTAAAATCCTCTAAAATTAGGCCACTTTATTTTGGCAAAAAAAAAAAAAACCGAATTTTTCATTTTCAATATTTCGTTGCCACGCGTATTACGGCCGCCCATATAGCCATAGTAACGTAATAACCGTTAATTGCCAGTTTCGAAATTGTAAATTATATATTTAACGGTAATAAATATTGTGCTTAATAAGCTGGAAACTATGCCGTAGTATTTATTTCCTAACAACGAAAATAACTCTGCTATGCAGATGCATGACTAGGGTGGTACATTTTCTCTACATAATGAGCTAAGGTGGTGGGCCATTGTATGAGAATGTTGTTAAAATTTGAAATAAAAAAAAAGGAAATTAAAAATTCAATGATTTTATAATGTTTCGGAAAATAAATTTTCGATAATAGTGATAAAACAATCGCCTGGAAGTAATTCAATAGAAAATCATTAATTACACTCCCGTTTTCTTGTTATTTATACTTGAAAGGTGTTGAAATTTGTATAAGAAGCGTTTGACAATTAAAATTTTAAAAAGAAAGAAGAAATAATTAACGTTCATAAATCAATGTTAAAATTAATTTAAATTTCCTTACCTTTATTTAGTGTAGCAGTCGCCGTAGTCTAGTATTTAGTTTTGTTGGCTTATTAGGCGCGAGAGTGTGGTTTCAAGCCGCGACTTTCAGCAGTCTTCTGGCGAAGATTCTAAAAATAAAACAAAAATCTTTCATTAGGACTCGGGTTTATTATTATTGAAACCATTTTGTAAGTACTTACCAAACGTTTGTCGTTGATGCCACAGGGTATTAACTTTGGATCCATTCTGCATTTAATTTTTACCCTAAATATACCAATAAAGGATCATATTGGCACTTCTGTCTTCGTTGATGGCACCGTCTTCTCAAGCACACATGCAATCAGCCAAAAAAGGGATCTCATTGCTGCAAGGATTACATATTCCAGTTGGATTAATGATTGAGTTAATGTTTACCTAATTTTGACGTTAAGAAAGGAAACTTACTTTTTACTAATTCGAATAAATAATCAGGTAGTGGCTTAGCAATAGCATACCCACTTGATAGGCATTTGACTTGGTAATTCCATAAAAAAAAACTCTTGCTTTCATTATCACCCTGGCCTAAAAACTGTTTGCATCATAAAAACTTTGCGTTGTTTATTACAACAACAAAATTAAGGACATTTCTAATGTGTTTTAGAGAACAAAGTCAAAGCAAAAGGAAACTTATGCTTATAACTACAGAAAGTTTTTGTTTAAATTTTCTTATTTACTGTGTGTTAATGTGTTTAAGATATGGTAGGTGTTTCGGTGTCTATTCTCTTGAGTATTTTAATTTTTTTTTATGGGATCTGTTCATCTGTTCTTTGTTCAATTGTTATGGCTTTGAAGCAGCAACAGGTTAAATGCTTAAATAAATATTTATTTATTGGCCAAAAAACCATACAATAAAAAATGCTGAAGCAGATGTTGCTCTAAGGCAAAAGTATTTTCTGGTGGTGTTTATGATTCCTTCTTGTTATTACAACTAACATAGTGCTATAGATGGTCAATGCTGATGGTCAGAGTACTTAGACAGTCAGGTGTCCTGATGAACAGTTGTACTCCCTCACATTTTCTATTGAAATTCGAAAGCAAAATTATTTTTTTGTTTTTGATTTAAAAAATTATTAAATATTATACTTACGCTTAACCGTGTACATCATATTATATTTTCATTTGGTTTTATGTTCTTATGCTTATGAATCATCTTGTACGTATGGTAGTGATATTTAATTAGATTTTCATCACACAGTGTACGCCTTAGTGGTTAGCCATTTGCCAAGAACATGTTTTTAAACGCCACACGTATTCAATTATAAACGTTGTAATGGATTTTTGTTTTATGTCTGTATAAATAAATAAAAAGGAAAATAAAAACAAAAAAAAAAAGGAAAAAATAATTTTTTTTATAATATTAAGAGCCGCAGTAATAGCCTAAAACCTGGTAGTATTTTTGCTATTCAAAATATCTTAATAACTTTTCTACATAATTTTGTTGTAAATTATTGTTTTGAATGTTTTATAACTTCTTGAAAATTTAATTCTCTAATAAAAAGCTTTTCCTTGTAATTGTTATTCGTTCGGATTTGAAGATTTAATTCCGTTTTATTATAAACATTTTTGTTATTTTGTTTTGTGTTATTCGCATTCATTTTGAAAAACAAAATTCACTTCTTAAAAATATTTACAATGGTCTTCCGCATATAATTTTTAAGCGGCATTTAGCATTAACCACACCCCTATTGTTGTTAGGGCTGCTGGTAGCCTCTTGTGATAAGCTCTCCACATAAAATATTTTTCTGTTAAATTATAATTTCACTTAAAATCTCTGCTTTTTATATTATATTTTGTAATAGCTGAAGTAATGAATTTAATTTGCATTTTATTACCATAACAATTGCAGAAAACATTTCCGTTTAAGGGGATTTTTTTTGTTTTTTTTTTGACGGGCGTTTAAAGAATGTATACACCCCCCCTGTGGTGTTAGGGCGTTATAATAAGTATTTGAAATATTTTTTTATTTTTATTATTTATTTAAGCATACTTCTCGTTAAGTACTGTAAAATTTATCACATTATTTAGGCGTATTGAGATACCACAATCAATATTCAATCCTTGGATCTAACATTCCCTAGAGGAAATCAAACCGAGTCCAAAATAAATCTTACTATTGCAGCAATCCTTACATTATACAAGACTTCACAGTTAATTTCTTTTTAAAGGTTGCAGCTGCGCTGAGCATACCTTTCCTTTTTGCTAAACGAAAGAGGAATAGTTTAAGGCTGTCAATACTTTTGTTGGGAAATTACAATAAGAGGAGATGATCTAAGGCAGGTATCACACTATCCAGGAATAATATGAGGTTTTTGACAGGGCTCAGGGTACATTTATTTAGAATGCGAGCTTAGTATGTAGATTCTGTGATGATAAGAAAAAAAATCATTGGAACACGTAGTTAGAATCCAAGAGTTATTAACGGATCCTTAAAGGAAACACATGTCTGGCAGGAAACTGGCATTCTTGCCACTCCGCAGGATTCTAGAATTTGTCAGGACAATAGTCTTGGCAGAGGCAGAGGAGTACAATTACAATTTAAATGGTTTACAGTGAGTTATTAATGGATCCTTCAATGAAACACGTGGGCATATTTAATGCTAGGCAGGAAACTAATATTCTTGACACTAACCAGGATTCTAATATTTGTCAGGACAGTAGCCTTATCAGGGACATTATAGAGAAGTATAATACCAATTTAAATGATTTACAATTACATTTAATTGTCTTCTAATAAATGTTTGTTAAATGCATTTTCCTTTATTGTTGATTTCGTTTTTTATTCGAAAATTATTTATTATTGTGCATCACTGCTAAGAGCCTTGCACAATCATAATCACTTAATCACTTTAATCCTTAAATTGTTAATTAAATCAATTGATTTTAATTTCTTTTTTTAGTTTTTATATTAAGGAATATAAAAAAATAAATCCCAACAACTGTTGGCATGTGTTTCCATTATAAGCTACTCGTAATTGCTTGATTATTAAGCCAATAAATAAGCGACAGCCCTGCTGAAAGATTATAAAAAGCCACATTAAAAAATCATTGTTTTTTTTTATTTTATTTTGTATAAAACAAAACAAAACAAACAAAATGTTAAAATACCTGTCCATATGAATATAATATTCCACATTGACATGGATAGCATGTCATAAACAATTTAATTTGGCCAACCACGTATTAAAGGATTATAATTCTGGTTAAAAAAAAATAATAAAAAAAAATTATGAGTTTAGGGTTTAATTTAAACTGCAATTCTGAATAAAAAAAACATAATATTTGTAAGGATTTGAAGTCTGATTTTTTTTTTAATAAAAACCCAGGCCTTTAAAGTATAATCGTCCTTATGTCCACATATTTTATTTATTTTTATTTTTAATCGCAAGGCATTTTTTTTTAAATATTTTATTGTTGACCTTGATTATCTTTAATGCTTTTAGATTGACTATCTCCACTTTATTTTCCGTTAGACTAGACCAGACTAAGCAATTATTATCATCTGTGAAGAAGCACCTTAGTACGATCAATTGCATTTCCCTCATACTTTGGAGAGTATTCCTACCACGTCTCCTCCAAGCTTAATGCCCTGAGATAATACTCTGCCCACCACTTGATGTTTCCTTTTCTTATGCATTAATACTCCACAGTTTCCAAAAATGCATACGGATCCGATGGTTCATTCTCGTTATCTTAGAAGTTCCATCTTGGGTTCGAGGCAATCGTCATTTTAAATAAATTTATTGTGAGTCTGCAGTGCTCTTTCAAAAGAGTAGTTACCAGCAGAACTCCCCTTCTCGCATGGTTATGTGTTTAATCATTAGTGAGAATTCCCACATGACCTGCGAACCTGAAAAGGGTATCCTTATTTTAGTCAAAACCCGCTTCTCCAGACAGTGCAGCAGAGAGGCCCTATGCTCAGATAGACTAGACTATCAGATAGTATTGCTACATTCTGTATTTTGTAATTCTTATCTCAGTTGAATTGAGCACATCCCCTGATGGCATAGACTGGAAAATACCCTCGAGTTTGTCCATTAGCCGGAAGTGTACCCAAAAATAGTAACTCTTTTAAGAGACTAAACAGCTTCAGACTACTCCATTTATTTTTGTTATTAAGTCTCGTCACGCAGGCTATTGATTCTGTTCAGGCGAAAGTTAAGGAGGAAACTGTCAGCCAATTGAAGCCATAGATCTAGAAGATCTCCTATAAATTTCACGTTAAGCTTATCTTCTATCAAGCTAAACGGAGTCGCTAAACCTTTGGTTTTCAGTTAATGCTAAACGATATATGAGCTTGCATGCTGTAGGGGGACATGATAGCCTTTAAAAAAAAACGCTTAAAAATTAAAACAAAAAATTAAAAATTTTCTAAATTAAATACAAAAAATATTAGAAAGGATTTTAATTTAACCACACAAGAGAAAATCGCGTTAAAAGCCTGTAGCCTGGGACCACACAAAAATAGCTGACAATAAGCGAAAGTGGAAAATAAAATTACACACACATAGTACCCAGAATTACATGCGCATCTACATACGTCCACCAAAATAAATGTGGAAGAGAGTACATAAAGTGTAGAAAACAATTTAAATTTTGCATACCTATTGCACACTCAATGCTTAGGTAAGTATGTGTGGAAGAGTGAAAGGATAACCATTGCAACTTAAAGTTTTTAGTTCCATAAATGTGGAGTTCACCCACACTAATACATTTATAAATAATGGGGAATTTAAATAGTTTTGTTGAAACTAAAATGAAATTCAAAAAGCAAATGTGTTGGCAGTAATCATACAATCTACACTCATACACAATTGCATGCATACATACGAGAACATGTTTAGATGACCATGGATTTGTATGGCTGTCTCTCGAATATTGCAGGTCGGTCGTGTGTAAAGATTATTTTGTTTAGTTCCAGATGACAGCCGTACTTTCAATATCAAACCAGCATTCTGCAAAACCATGGTCAGCGATTATATTCTAAAATATGTACTCACAGTGCATTTTAACGTCCACATGTACATAAACGTGTATGTTTGTGGTGTGATTTTAGCATATTAAAATGAAAACTGCATGAACCCTATGAAAGTATATTAAAAACATTATTTTTTCTCATTTTACCTTTCGGTAAACAATTTTAATACGTGGTAGGTATGGTTTACTCTTCACTTCACTCCACACTAAAGCGAACCACAATTAAAGGCTACGACTTAGAAAAACCTTGTATCTCAAGCAATTTTATGCCAATTACGAGTATCTAATCTTTAAAATACAAATAAAAATTTCTTAATTTTATCTCAACACAATAAAGCACTTTATTTGCCGTATCCTAGTAAAACGAAATCCGCTTTAAATTAAAGGAAAACAAGGAATTTACTTCCGCCTACAAATATCCTTTTGGGAAATAATACTTGAAAACATAACAAACGCAACATTAATGCTTAAGTGTTGAGCTAGAAATTCAAAAATCTAAAAATATTTTTATTTTTCGGAAGGAGGAGGAGGAGGAGGAGGATATTTTTCAGTCTTGCAAATTAAAAAAGGGAAATTATTTTTGTTTACACTGATTTTTAGGAGTGAATGTATAATTATTGTTATTTTCTTTGCTTTTTTTTAAGATTTTATAGAGAAAATATTTTTTAAAAATTACGCCCTTAACCCTATTAATGGCATGGTACCTTAGATTTCTCATTGAATCTGTAGAGTAGTAGTTAGGCCTATGTGAACCTATGGATGTCTGGTCCAGTACGTTACTACTGGAAATAATTTCAGATTAAAAAGGGAAATTATTTTTGTTTACACAGATTTCTAGGATTTTTTTAAGATTTTATAGAGAAAAAATTTATAAAAAATTACGCCTTTAATCCTAATAATGGCATGGTACCTTCGATTTCTCATTGCATCTATAGAGTAGTAGTTAGGCCTATGTAAACCTATACAGGTCTGGTCCCGCTCATTAATACTGGAAATAATTACATGTCTCCTTCCATACATACATACGTAAAGTTCGTCATTAGAATCCTGCAGTGAGGATTACAACCTAGCTTACCATACCACTTATGTTGTGTGTGTGTGCTAATTCTATCCAAGGCTAGCATGACCTATAGTTTAACGTTAATTTCGGACGACAGATGTTTTTAAGAAACTTTCCATGAACATTTTTATTCATTCTCAGACTTTTTGCCAGAATGTAGGAAGAAGTGATAAAATGTTACCAAACATGTTTTCAAGTAATAACCAATAAACACTGCAATATTGTAAGTATTTATTTATTTGCCTTTTAAGGTTTAAATTTCTATTTATTTTCCTCAAATCACTGTCTCCCCATCTTACTGCTGTTGCTTATTTTCGCTTATATTTCGTTTATTATTGTTGAATATATTTTGGCTTTTTTTCTTTTCTTTTTGTTTGTTTTTCTATTTTTGTCTATCTTTTGTATAACAACAACAACAGCGACGACAAGAAAAAACAATTTTTGTTCATTTCTAGAAAGGTATTATGATAGAAATTTTATGTTTATTTCGTATTTGTTTTTGTTTCTTTTTAACGTAAATTTGTTTTAAATGGCTGTTAATACTCTTACCACCCACCACAAGCAACATTAATGCACAGGCAACTGTATGCACAGATTCGCTCCTGTTTTATTATTTCCGTTGTCATAACGGGTGTTCTTCGTTTACAGTTTACTATGCAGGCTTTCGGTTTCACTAGAATTTAAACAAATTTCTAATGGGAAATGGTGTAATTCGTTGTTTTTTTTTTTTCATTTAACTTTTGTAAAAATGCTCTCAAGTGGTATTTGCCTGCATTGTTGACTTGTCGTTATAAGCTAAATCCGTGAGTTTTTTTTTTGTTTTTTTTCTTTTTTTTTGACAATTCTATTCATGTTGCTTTCCCTATTCTGTTTTCCTTTTTGTCCAGTATTTTATTTAATTTGTTTTGTTTCATATTTTGTTGTTTTTAATTGTCTTTTAAATGTTGGTTTAGACTTTTGTGTTTTGGTGGGGGATTTTAACAGAGATTTTCTGGTTTACTTTATGATGTTTATCTTCTTGTTATTGTAACGCAGGCTATTACTGTGCTGTTGGTGGCTTGGAAAAAATTTAAATCGTAATAAAAAAGATACGTTTTATTATTTAAGTGTCGAAAATAATTTGGCAACAAAATAATTTCTATAAGAATTAGGGTTAAGGAAATAGGCTCTTAACAATTAAAAAAAAATATTAAATGGCAGGCATTATTTAAATTAAAATTAATTGAAATGCTTTTGGGGTTAATAACACCTTGATTTCTTTACTCTCTTTACTCTCTGCAATATTGGTTTTAAAAAATGAATTGAAAATCTTGTGTGTTCATCTCTGCCAAACAGTTTGTGCAACTTTTCAAATTAATGACGCGTCCACATTTCATTTTGTTTTCTGGCAAATGACGTTTTGTCAGTAAACATTTCTTCAAATCAGTAAACTAAGTCAAGATTTAGTGTTTTACTTAACAGTTTGAAGTTTTTGTTTTACGTTACTTTGAAGAAAAACAAAAACTTGATTAATTTCTAATCAAGATAAAGCAAAAATAAAAAATTCTAAACAAATGTACGAATAACTCTTGATAAAACTATTTTAAAAGTTTGATAAACAGTTGCTAAAAGTTGTAAAATTTTATAAATTAATCACAGTAAACCAAACGAATAAGAAAAAAAAAAGGAAAAAAAAATGCAAAGAAAACAACACAATAATTTATTACGGTTTGAACGATTTCTGTAGACATTGTTGAGAATATTGATTTAACAAGTTTTAAAAGAGAAACTTAAACTAAAAAGTGATAAAGAATGATTACAAGAAAACTAAAAAAAATTCTAAAGTTTTAGGTCTTTCATTAAGAGCTTCCTATATTTAAATTTCAATACATTTTTTTTCGTTTGAGATACTTGGTCAGGCCATTATCCTTTAAATTCTAACACAGTAAAGCATGTGTAGAATAACATTGAAATTTTTTATTCGTTTGAAAGACCTGTCTCTGACGGACA
>QOCX01000873.1:10829-45403 GCA_005959815.1 Sarcophaga bullata
TAACCAATTTTCCACCAATTTCCTAGTACATAAATTAGTCTGAATTTGATCGATTATGTTTGATTTGCGAGCCTTTGTGGTTTGTGGCTTATTTGCAAATATTTGCGGCTTATAAAAACACTACAATAAAAAGCCTAACACAGTCAAATCATACGATGTCGGTAGTCAGTTTGCATCACTTCCAAGTGAGATAAGCATATCCTTAAAATTCACTGTGTACAATCTTCAATGAGGCATAAGCTATTAAGCACGTAGCGCCGTGGGATATTTTCGCTTTCAGAACCTCTAATGCAGGTCAGAAGAATTCGGTAATTTTCAAACTATGGTACTATGCTTTTAGGTGAGGATTTTGGATTGTCGTTATCATCAGTTTATATATCTTTGAGAATGACGTTGGTCATACTGTCGCTATAAATTTAAATGTTAAATTCGATAAAAATCTTATTATTTGCACGTAATATTTAATGTTGTATGTCCTTATGGCGGCTTTGGCAAAGCAGCACTTCTTTAAATTACAATGTGTTTGACAGATATCAACGTTCGAAAGTCCTTGTTGCACTATTTTCCCTACCAAATTTTATTCTAAATTTTCTTTCGCTAATTTTAAAATATGTTTTCTTAATGAAAAACACGGTAAATGTTCTCTATAAACTAATTGAAATGAATTTAGAAACTGAAAATAAAAATTCTTTGAATTTCCAGCCCAATTTATCAATTGTCTTGAACCGTTCGCTAAGACCATACTGTCAATCGCATAATTGGGAATTAATTCAAATGGTATTAATGTAAGAGAGCTATTACGCCACGTTTCCATATTGAAATAAACCACATTTTTATAAAGAACTCTGCATGCCTTGTTATTTAAAATGTTATTGTCCTTTGAAATATTTGCAAAAATTGTTTTTTAATATTTTTTAATATTTTTTGTGTAAATACATGCCATTTGTAGCATTTAACATTACAAATACATGTACAATCATTTAATATTACTGTGTATAAAATTTTATTTGATGTGTGTGTATTCAAAAGAGAATATTTGTTTCAAAAATTACTGCACTTTTGTGTGTTCTTGTTTAATACAATACATGTACAGCAGGGCATAGAGTATAACAATGCCGTTAAGAGTGAATGCCGTTAGACTTTGTGATTGAGTATGTGTAAAAGTGCGTAAATGTTGTTGTACAAATGTGTTAATCCTTGACGTGTTTAATATTTTAAGCTGCTATTGTAAATACAATCATTTGCAAGACGCTGTATGTTTTTATTTATTCGCCATATGGCTGCCATTATGATGAATAAAAATTACAAGCATTTTAATTAATTTATTAATTAAAAAATATTTAATCTTTACAGATATATATTCACACATATAAATAGAAATAAAAAAATTTTTTTCTTTTTCAAACACAAAAGCTTTGAAAAATCACTGTCACTGCATTGTCTAAAACTAAAACCAGCTTATAAAATTATGCATAATTCAACCCACAATGGCATTTGCAGTATCACAAACACATGCCAAATATGAGGTTAGTTGGAAAGAAATTTAAAAACGTTTTCCTATCCATAATTTGTCTCAAAAAATAATATACCCTGTCAGCCATAATGGTGAAGATAACAATGAAATTATTGAAATAAAAATAAATTTCTCTATGCAAACAAGCGAGAAGAAAAAAGAAAGCAAATAATAATTACAACGAACAACTCTCTGCAGTAGAGTGCTGATAAGTACATCATGTGCACTCATCATCTCTAAACTAGAAAGCACGCTAAACGCAAAATAACAAAAAAGAAAAAATTTAAAAAAATTTTATGAAATGATGGCTGTCATCTATGACTGACATGTG
The DNA here is from genome assembly GCA_005959815.1 of Sarcophaga bullata. Classification (NCBI taxonomy): domain Eukaryota; kingdom Metazoa; phylum Arthropoda; class Insecta; order Diptera; family Sarcophagidae; genus Sarcophaga; species Sarcophaga bullata. Next base: position 12,674 of record QOCX01000873.1, read on the forward strand.
AGTATGATGGTTATGATGCCGATAAAACCATAAGCTGATGATATGCTTTTGTAGGAATTTTGTTCTCATTGAATAGAAGAATTAACACAAAAAAAAAAATGGAAATAACCGATATGAGCTGCCTCTACTCTCTTCAAGCATAAGAGGAATTATGTTTATAAAAATTAATGGTTTTGGAAAAAAGTTCATTGATGATGATGAACGTATTAAAAGCCACAATAAGTCAAAATTATGAGAGAATTTAAATTAAATTTCTTCACCATAAAAATTCTAAGCTCGAAAATTTTCAAAATCATACTGAAGTAGTATGAATTGATGAAATTATAGTATGACTATGGTGCATAAATCCGACTAAATCTGAAAGATAGAAAGTGTTCTGCTGGTAAAGACGGCTGCTGTTATTTGTTGCTTTAGAAAACCTCAGAAGAAAAAGTCTAAAGGGGTGAAATCGCACAATATCGCTGGCCATTTTACAACAACTCCCTGTGAGATGACCGAACACTTAAATCGCTTGCACAGAATATCAAATATGCCATGAGCTGAGTGACGCTTAGCACTGTCTTCTTGAAATCATATGTCCTTGGTGTCCAGATCATCTATATTAGGGCAAAAGAAGTTGATCATCATCGATGTAGGGTGCTCACTGTTGACAGTAAAGCTTTGGCCGATGTCGTTCTCGAAGGAATATGGAAATATCTTTTCATATGCAAGTCGTATTAATTAAATACAAATAATTGACAAAATATCTATAGAAAATGCAAATAAAACGCAACTTATCGACAAATTTTCTATAGAAAATGCATGTAATCGACATATTTTATCTAGATAATGCAAGTAATTGACAAATTTTCTACTGAAAATGCAGGTCATTGACAAATTTTTTGTATAGAAAATGCATTTAATCGACAAATTTTCTATAGAAAATGCAAGTAATCGACATATTTTATCTAGATAATGCAAGTAATTGACAAGATTTCTACTGAAAATGCAGTTTATTGACAAATTTCTTTTTATAGAAAATGCATTTAATCGACAAATTTTCTATAGAAAATGCATATAATCGACATATTTATCTAGATAATGTAAGTAATTGACAAATTTTTTTACTGAAAATGCAGATGCATTGACAAATTTTTTCCTATAGAAAATGCATTTAATCGACAAATTTTCTATAGAAAGATGCAAGTAATCGACAAATTTTCTATAGAAAATGCAAGTAATCGGACGTTTTTTATCAGATAATGCAAGTAATTGACAAATTTCTATTGAAAATGCAGGACATCGACAAAATTTCTATCGAAAATGCATTAATTTTTTTGTGGAAAATGCAAGACACCGACAAATAAAAAGTCTAAGGCTATACTTTAGTATTTATGAGTTAAAGTAAAGCACACAAAACATACGTAGTGTGAAAAGACAGTCCATAAGCCGGTATAGAGGGTTGTAATGATTAATAGGGTATGTAGTGTATAGTAAATACTATTCATTCAAGTTAATTTTTTAATAAAATTTGTTTGTTTTTGTTTAAGCCGACATATTTATCTAGATAATGTAAGTAATTGACAATTTTTTTACTGAAAATGCAGATCATTGACAAATTTTTTCTATAGAAAATGCATTTAATCGACAAATTTTCTATAGAAAATGCAAGTAATGCGACAAATTTTCTATAGAAAATGCAAGTAATCGACGTTTTTTATCTAGATATATCAAGTAATTGACAAATTCTTCTATTGAAAATGCAGGACATCGACAAAATTTCTATCGAAAATGCATTAATTTTTTTGTGGAAAATGCAAGACCACCGACAAATAAAAAGTCTAAGGCTAATCTTTAGTATTTATGAGTTAAAGTAAAGCACACAAACATACGTAAGTGTGAAAAGACAGTCCATAAGCCGGTATAGAGGTTGTAATGATTAATAGGGTATGTAGTGTATAGTAAATACTATTCATTCAAAGTTAATTTTTTTAATAAATTTGTTTGTTTTTGTTTAGTTTTTGTGTACCTTATTAAATTTCATATGAAATGAGAAGCATTTATATGCGTGGTTAAAATATTTAATTGAGATATCCCGTTAGTGGCAAGAATCATTATCATAAATTATTAAATTGACCACGCAATTGACTTTGTGGCATATTATTGTTATTAAAACAAATGCCATTGGATATTATAAGAGATAAACATTTACATAAAAAGATAAAAAATATTAAAAATATTTTTTTTTATGGGTTTGTGTTGAGCAAAACAAAATTTTCAACTGGAAGCCATTAAGACGTTAATCAAATTATTATTTATCACCTTTTAAGGTCTTCTAATACAAAATATTAATCATATGCCATCAGTTTATTCCACGAATGTATTTAGCCGTACATACGCGCGTTTCCTTAAAAATTAATTCAATTACAGCACAATTTACGATCGTTCTCTCTTCATACACTTTCCTCAATACACTTGCTATGCACCTGATACACAGTTGATGGGACAGCATGTCGCTTGGACATCACAAGGCAGTAAAAAATATGGAACTGGCCTAATAAACTCATCATCTTTGTATTTGCAAATGTATTGAATTTTGTATGTCCTTTGACATACACGTTTACATGCTGCTTATGACTGCAAAACAGTTAACAAAATGCACATGCTTGCAGAGAATTGAGACTGACATGTTTATGGACATTCATTCAATCATTTATTCATGCAGTTGGAATGCCATCCTATTTACTACGAATAGGAATACATGACAGATCTGTATACAGCACGTTTAAGTATTTAATATTTAAGTAGGTGGTGCTCATGACAAGCAAAGGAATATAAAAATTTAATAAATGTCGAGAGGTGTTATATTTTCTTTAATAATATCTTCTAATACTTGTAACTTTAGAGGCATTATTTTTTTATTATTTTTTTTTATTTTTTTCTTTTCTTCCTTTTTTTATCAATATTTTAAATATTTTTTCTTTTTGATTTAAGGAATTCATTAATTATTGTAACAAAAAAATCCTTTTTTTTAACTCTTTCTTATGCGTGTCCTTATCTTTTTTTTTTTTTTTTTTTTTTTTTTTTTTTTTTTTTTTAAGAAAATATCTTCTGTTCGTTCAACTACCGATATTTTAAATAAGAAAAGTTCTTAACTTCTCTCCGCATAAGTTGAAATACTTTAGCAAAGTAAGTTTATTTCGTGTTTTCATAAGGAACTTGTAAAGGAATGTAAAAAATTTCAAAGAAAAATTATAAAAAAGTCAAGTTTATTTAAATTCCAAGAAAAATCAAAAAAAGAACATTACTTTTCTTAACTTTTTTATTTATTCTTTGTTTTTATTTTTTTGTTTTTGTTTTATCGATTTGGCCACATTTTCACACACGCACTTGATAAGTTTTGGAAAAGTTTTTCTTATAACAACGAAATATTTAAGGCATGAAATTCGAAATCGAAATCGAAAAGTTTTTGTTGTTTCATACAATCGGAACTCATATATGTACGTACGTTTTTTTTTATATTTTTTTATTAATATATCACGATGTTTTAAAGTTATGGAAAGTAAAAGTAATTTTTCCGTTTCTTTTTTGTTTTGGTTTCTTTTTTTACAAATCGATTGCTTTCGATAACATAGCTAAAATTATCAATGCCAGTGTAAAATACTTTTTATTTAAACAACAAAAACTTTTTCGGCAATCAAAACTTATTGGATATTTACCTGTAACCCAATCCGATAACTTGTCACAATCACTACCTGTACGTAGTTTTCTAAATCATTGAGTTTTTAAAGTTGAAGTTGAAAAAGTTTTTAAAAGTTTAAATTGCTTGAGTATCCAATTACTTTTAACTTGCTAGGTTATAGGCAACAAGCCAAAGTAGTTTAACGTAATATACAAAAGTACAGTGAGCATCAAAAGAAACTGCACACTATGTATAAAATTCTAGCTTTTAAACACTTATAGACCGTGCCCGTAATAAACTTGGCAATATTTTGAAATTTTTTTGTAAATTTGTTCCTTTTCAATTTCAAAAATAAAATAATTTTAAAATAACTATAACGGTAATTTATTAACGTATGTATTTTTTAATGTACAGTTTCTTTTGACGCTCACTGTATATATTTTGTACACAAGACGTATGAGTATTTTGAAGTTTAAAATATTTTGGTGTAGAGTAAGCATATTGTCTGATATATCAGTTAGCAAACCAGACACAATTACAAGAAGACACATGCTATAGTCAACATAGTCTAGTTGGTGTTCCGTTGACTCAGTATACATGGGACCTTGGTTTAAGCCGCTGTACAGACATCTGTTTTTAAAAAGAATTTAAAAAGAATATTTCTTTTGGCAAATTTTGTTAAAAACTCAAGTAACCAGACTTATTTACTTAATCCATATTTACAATCCTTTAGCCAAGATTACGAGCTAGTTTCTCACATCATCTGTGTTGTGTGTGATAATTTTATCCATGAGTAGTGGGACCTATAGTTTAACGTCGATTTCGGACGACAAATTTCATGGCAGATTTATTTACTCTTAGAGTTTTCACCAGAAATCTATTGAGAGGAAGTCGCCTGAAGAAATATTTTCTTTTCATATTCCGTTTTGTACAAAATGTCTAACTTGGGGGTTTAAACCTTGGCCTTATGTTTAATAAGCCAACACACTACCTTCTATTCCGATGATATTTGGATGTTTGTTTTCTTTCAGTTGTCTTCTTCCTTAATGGCTTATTAGCCTCCTTGCTGTGGAATTAATTTCTCCTTTGCCTACAAAGTTTTGAAATCAAATTTATTGCCATTTTCTTTACCTTATTAGGTTCTTTTTACCTCTTAAAATTCTATGTCGTAAAGGTAATTACATTCGATTAACACTTAATTATACAATTATAGCCTGACAACAACATTACTTATGGAGGTCATTATATAAATCAGTTCAGGGTTTACAACAGGAGTGGTGAAATTAAAAAGGACACACATTTACTTTGATTTCATTCGATATTTTTCTTTTAAAAAGGAAATCTTTCCAAAACTTCATTTTTATTTTTCATAAATATTGTAGGCCAATAATAAATGGTTTTTGTTTCGTGTCATTGACAGCAATTTGAATAAATGTTTTTGAATTCCTTACTTAACCTAAATCTTACCCTATTTCAGTATTCTTTAATTGGGCTCGGCTCTTTTACAGAAATGCTATTGTGATTTCAGTACTTCCTTAATGATATTTACGTTTCCTTCCTTAAGTAAAACATTCAAAATTGGTTTTCTGTCCATTTGTCCTGTAATATTTTCACAAATGTTTTCCCAAAGCTTGCTTTGTCTCGAAGTGAATCACTGAACTGTAAAGAAAATAATTTCTCTCACAATAAATGCTTGTGGCATCATTAGCACTCCGAGACCAAAACAAACCCCACCTTAAGGGGGGGGGGGATGTAAGTGAAACATTAATTCATTAATGTTTTGTTCATTTATTGTACATTAAGTTGTTCATTGAATTGTGAATTTCATTGAAAGCAAACTGATTAAACTTTTCTGAAATATTAAGGCATGAAAAGACAACAGAATGCCATGGAATGGCAATCGTTAAACGTAAAAAACCAAAAATTAATGATGATCACATAATTGTTGTAATCAAATGAGAAAGAGGAAAGAAAAAGGGGTAAAAGCATTCTTGTAATAATATATGCAATACATCAATAGTTTTATAAACAACTTTAAATATTGAATTTAGATGTGTAGGGTCCACTTTAGCGTATGATTAATATTGATTTCCTAATAATATCACGTATACGCCACCGTTACAAATTAAATTGAAAATTTATAGTTTTTTCTCTTGTAATATTTATCATTTAAAGTGACATTCAAAAACTTTTATCATTTTTTTAGCTTTATTCCTTTGATAGTTTCTTTATTCTTTATTTTCTCTTAGCCGTACTTCAGGTTTAATGGCAGCAACTGGAAGATATTGATAATGCAACATCATTAATCATATTTCTCTCTTGAACACCAAAGTTCAAAAGAAAAATTTAGTAAAGTTAAAAGTCTTTACAATAGAAAAATAGAAAAAAAAGGAAAGAATGAAAGAAAGTTAAAGTTTTTCAAACTACTGACTCTACATCTGTGTTGTAAGCTAATAAAAGTCATAAAATCTTAAAGACAATCATTATGTCCTGCACTATTCATCATTATAAGATAATCGAAATAGAAAAAATCAATTAAACTGTGGGTGCTGCTTTAGACTAAAGAAATCTGATTTTATTTACTTTCAACATGCACCTCCTCTTGCAGCCTTTTTTCCCTTTGTTTCCTTATCCTTATGACCTTAGTGAAGGAACAAAAAAAACTTTAAAACTATTTGAAAAACGTAACTTTCAACTGAAATCTGTCAATTAGGAAATTTGCAATTTAAATAACATTGAAAAGCAGTTTCATTATTTTTTTTTTAAATTTAAAAATAATAATAAAAAATTATCTCTTTCACAATTTTTTTCTTAAATTTATTTACAATTAATTAATCGATAACTTGCCTAATGGACAATTCGTGTTTAATTGTGATATTTTTTGTGTGATAATGAAAATAATAATGAAAATAAATAAAAAGATGAGTTTAGGGAAAGATTTTAAATCTAAATTAAAAAAAAAAAACTGGTAAATGTAGAGACTAATTAAGCATTTAAATGTTTTAGCGGCCGGTGACAAGGCATATGAACTTTATTTAGTTTTCTGACCAGAGACCAGAATGGAAAAAAAAATATGAAAATATTAAAATAACTAATGCCCTGGCATGTAATTAATGCGTGCGTTAACAATAGAACAATTGTTAGTTAATTTAATTTTTTGTTTTTGTTAATTTATGCACAATAAAATAGCAATTAAATAAACAAATTATTCAATACAAATGAGTAAAAAAAAAGCATAATGTTTTCTATAACTAAGCATGAAAAAGGCGTTAAAATGGAAATAATTAAGCAAACATATTGGCGAAAAAAAGTTCAACAAAATAATGGTTCTGGTTAAATAAAATTTAAAAAAAAAAAAACTACTAAACAACACAATGCACAGTGTTTCCACTTTATACACGTTTTGCAATGTTTGTATAAAATCCCAACGTAACATAACAAAAATTTTTGAGATCGAAGTAAAATATTGCTCCCTTTCTTAAACACACACACATACACATTCAAATAAAATAAATCCTTATCATTATGGAAAAAATGCAAGTCATCGACCGAAACTATGCAAGTCATCGACCTAAAATATGCAAGTCATTGCTCCCAAAATGCAAGTCATGATCCAAAAAAAATGCAAGTCATGGTCCAAAAAATGCAAGTCATCCACCAAAAAAAAACTCCCAGTCATAGACCAAAAGATGCCAGTCATCTACCAAACAATGCAAGTCATCCAACCAAAGAAATGCAACTTGCGAAAAGTACGACATTTGGTTGTATATATACTGTATAAATGCATATGAACTCAATGAGAATTATTAAAATTTTTAGTTTTGAACTTAAAAAAAAGTTAAAAAGTTCACTTCGACGTCTATATCTCCGGTCTTAAGTAACGCCCGACAGGATGGAAACCTGTTTTGGAATCCTTGAGACCATGGCTAGGCTATGGACCACTAGGTCCATTAGCCCACTAGGTCCATTTTTTCCGATTTTGACCGATTTAAATAGAGAATATTTTTTTGTTCTTAGTCACTTACATCTCCGCTCCCAAGTAAAGCTCGATAGTAAGGGAACCTGTTTTGGAATCCTTGAGGTCATGGCTATGCAGCCCACTAGGTCCGCTATTACCCACTAGGTCCGTTTTTTTCCGATTTTGATGGAGTAAAATAAGGATTTTTTTGTTTTTCGCTTCGTCGGTTATATCTCCGGTCCCAAGTTAAGCTCGACAGAAAGGAAACCTGTTTTGGAATCCTTGAGGTCATGGCTATGCAATCCAGTAGGTATATTTCCCCACCAGGTCCATATTTTTCCGATTTTCTATGATTTAAATAGAGAATAGCTCTATCTCTGGTTCCAAGTAACACCCGACAGTAAAGAAACCTGTTTTGGAATCTTTGAGGCCATGGCTAGAGTATGGACCACTAGGTCCATTTCCACACTAGATTAATTTTTTTTTTTGATTTTGACGCTTTAAAGACTTTATTTATTTTTTGCTAATTTAAGTTAGCTTCGTTGCCTATATCTGCGATCTTAACGCATTGTTTTGGAATCCTTGATCCCATAGCTATCCAACCCACTGGGTCCATTAAACACATTTTTTAATTTGATCAAAATTTTGCTTAATTTATTGAAGGATTATTTGGTAAAAGTACTTGATTTTTTAACTTTATTATCAGGGAGCGAGTTGAACAAACTCCAAATTCTTTTGTTTCTAATAATTTAGGCTTCAGGTGGCTGCGCTTCTTGCAATAAGAGAATATTGTAGATACGTCTTATTTGTGCCTTGTTTTAGTTTTGTTTGGCTAAAAATTTCCTCAATTTATGTTATTTCTTCGAATTCAAGAACTAATCCCCTACTTCGGGTTTTTTCATATCTTTAAACCAAAAAAGAGAAAATATTTACAAACTACTACTGTGTGCAATGTAATGTTTACTTTACTTTACACTGCCAGACTTTATCAATTAATTTAATGGTCTAGAAAGTTTTTGGTAGCACATCATAAAAATTGCTAAGCCTTCAAGGTAGTAGCAGCAGCTCATATTTTAAAGAGAAAAATAAAACTTTTTTTAACAATTAAGTCTCTCTAACGGCCTAGAAGTGGCCACACAGCAGACAAAGTTAAACAAAAGTTTTTGGAAAATAAATTCAAAAAATTAAACTTAGCAGCAGGTAGGTAGGACTGTTCAAATTTATATGAAAAAAAATTTTTTTTTGAATTTTAAGGGAAGACCACACCTTATGTTATGACGTATTCAATGGGGATTTGACTAAATTTTTACATGAAATTGCTTTAAGAATTTTGAAATTCGTTGTAAAACATTACACAATTGTTTTGTAGGCAGTTTTTGTATACAAAAGCTTAATTTTTTAAATCAATTTTTAATGTTTTTAATATCATACAGTCACAGAAAAAAGTTTACATACAAAAATGTGAAAAAAAAAAATTTTTTTTTCGGCGAAATTTCCTTTCGTTTCCTGCCGAGGTTTTCTTAAATTTTTCAAAGAAAAAATCTTTTCTTTCTCGCAAATTATATATTTTAGGTTTATAAATTGAATTCTTCTAATCAGAAATAAAACGAAAATATTTTAACGAATCTGTGTTACTACTTTACGGAAGCTGTGTTATTATTATGTTTGAAAAACATGACAGGACTTTTAAATTCACTTTCTTATTATTCAACAAATTGGCCAGTATTTATGCTTTCCACATCTTAAAATTTTCCCCATCGGCTTTTCATAACAAATAGAAAGCAAAAGCAAAAGCAAGAGAATGTCACTCAAAAAGACAATAAGAAATGAAAACATTTCTTAGGCCAAAAATTGATTTTCATTGTATTGGTTTCGAGTAATGGGCCATGGGTTGCATGAAGAAGAGCTTCCAATAAATATTACAGCTTTACTGCCACTTCATTGAAATTCTATCAGAGATTCTTGTTAAGATTATGGATGTATTGTGTGTTGAAATAATGATGCTGATGTGCTATCATCATGATACACTAGAGTTTCGTAGTGAAATGTATTGGAAAAAAAAAAATAGGAAGAAAAAGAAATCCCTCCTTTTTAAAATGATACGATATGATATCAGAAAAAGGGACAGAACCTTTAAACGTGTGTTATAAATTTATTATGGATACCTGTCATATGGCTGGCATAGTTATCTAGAAATGAGTCATAGGAACAACAGAGAAATGAAATGACTGAAGAGGAGGAAAGGTTTTTCTCTTCGATTTTTGTTTTCGATTTTAAATTAAAATTGACAGTTTTGCCTGGGTCATGGTATTGACAGTTCTAATCAAGTGTTATGAAAGAATTTTTAAAGCAAATTGTATATTTAATAGCAGAATCATTATAACATAGCAATTGAGTGCTAAAAAATAATAAATTGTTATGAAATCCGGACAGAAATGTGGTAACGATAATCGAGGAATATATGTGGCAAGTATTGTTGCACAAAAACTTGTTGTTGTAAAGATTGGAAAACATGAATTAAAATCCTAATGAATTACTACGAATTAAATGAAAGAAAATCATACAAGAGGAATGATTCTTCATGTTTAAGAATTTCTTGCGAAGGACACCAGCTGCAACCAGGCATATTTATTTAATGTGTAACGTGCTTATATTGCTGTTGTATTTTATATTTAAGAACATGGTCTCCTTTTGCTGCCTATGTCTATTTGTCATGTAACGCAGCTGTAATGAAACACGCATGAAATCATAATAATACGTGATATTTGTTTTACAAGGAAATCATCACTGGAAAGCTAATTCTTTTAGAGACATTGAAGACTCTAGGTAGTATAGCATTGCAAGCAGGTATTCATTTTTATCATTTGTTTTACTGGCACATTAGCTGCAAGGGATAGCATCTTTAAATAATAAAATATTAAATAAATAACAGAAAGACTACAAGAACAACAGTTCAATTCAAAAACAAGGAGAGATCTATAGGATGGTAGATGAATAAAAGCACAATTAAATAGTTTTTAGGCTGCATTTGCCTCCATTTATCTTCTCTTTCGTTGAGCAACTATTCTATACATACGCTTCCACTACACAGAAGGGCTTAGTTTCCATCAATGGTGTGGAAGCTTCCCTCCTCGCCAACTGGTGTGGTTGCTCATTGACAAGGATTCCCAAATGACTTGGGATACAGCAGAGGAGATCCAGACCTTATTTTCCCTACCTTATCGATTAAGCTTCCTCACACAGTTCTAAGCTGCCTTCGATTAATAGGAGGCAAGTGCTCGAATGGAGGCCTGACTGAAGGGCAGTTTATAATTTTTTTTATTATGTCAACACTCGTTTCTGTATATTGTTCAGCTCCATTTGTTCTATTATAAATACGAACACAATTGGTCCTTACACCCCTTTAGTTAGGATTATGGCCTAGTTTCTCACATCACTTATGTTGTGTGTGTTAATTTTACCTATGAGTGGCGCAACTAATAGTTTAACGTCAATTTCGGACGACAAATTAAGGAGAAACTTATTCATGGCAATTTAATTTACTCTTAGAGTTTTTGCCAGAAATCTGCTGAAAGGAAGTCGCCGAAGAAATTTGTTTTTCATTTTGTGGCCTCATGTCTAATAAGACGTCACAACACTATGTATTAGACTACTATTACCACATGTAGACATTTGCAAATTACCATATCTTGCATTTGGTCCTTTTTGTATTTTTTTCTAGTACTTTTTGCTACTTTTTTTAGTACTTTTTGGTACCTTTTTGGTACCTTTTTGGTACCTTTTTGGTACCTTTTTGTAACATTTTTTAACAACTTAATTTGATCAGATTTGACTCCTTTTCTATTTCAAAGATCTTCTTGCAGTGGACACTTTTTGTCTCTTTTCTTGGTACTTTCTTGATACGGTTTTTTGGCATAAGTCTCCGCATAACTTGACCATAGTCTTTCTTCAAACTGTTGATCTTTACAACCATGTGTGCAACGGACTTAAATCTAACAAAGCTATCAGAGCCGCTGTATGGCAGATTCTTACTTTTTCTGTTGTGCCAGCATATGCTCTGTATTTGGTTCGGGCTCACAATTGGTCTCTCCATCTTGGTATACATTCAGTGCGTAGCCTTTCTGGCTTAAACCACTCATACATGCATAAAATACGTTTAAAAAATTGATTGAAAATTGAGCATTTAATGTCATCTAAAAAACACATTTCATCTTTTTGTAGAATTTATTAGAATGAAGAATTTTCTTTAAAAGGACATAAGAACATGAAAGAATATAAAATAAAACAGCGAGACAGCAATAGAAACAAGTACCACTGCTCATTTAAAATGCTAAAAAAAAAGTAACTGCAAGGCAAACCATTTTTGTGGCAATTGTTAACCAGGGACTAAGGACATATAAGTTTTACAAATAAAAAGAATTCCATCAAAAACAATAACAAAAAGGTGATGAAAATGGAAGTTAAAAAACATACAAACACGACAAATAAGATGCCACTGATGAAGAGCCATATAGTGTGATATGTCTACAGAGAGAAATTCAGAAGAATTGTTGACATTCGTTTTTTTTTTTTATTTATTTTTGAGGACTGGTTTGTTTGTGTTTTCTTTCAAATCAAGATCTTAAGGACTATTTAAATTTTTGTAAGAAAAAAAAATTTTCAGCAAATTTTGCGAAGATCTTAGTATTGTTGTTGTGTTGAGTAGTTTTATTTCTTAAATTAAAAGGAAATTTATGAACACAAATTCAATTAAATGAGATTTTTTTGTGGAGAAAAGGTTTGTGCCTTTTTGAGCTCCCTCCAATGCCTCTGTTTTCTTCATTATTAACAGCATTGTGGTAGTTGTGATTCATTTTGATTTTGATTTGAAATTATAATTGAAGTCAGTTTTATATTTGATATGTTGATTTGATAAGAAAACAAATTGCTTTTCAAAACTAAAAAGTAAATGAAATATGTTTAGCAATAAATATCTGCATAAGACGGATAAGAAATTTAAGAATTTATAAGAAAAATTAGAAAAAAATTTTATTTTGATGGCTTTTGATTGAAGATTTAATTTTACATGAACACCCGCATTATGAATTATACTTCAAGATGGTTGTGTGTTCGTTTTCAAGTTGCACACACAAATATATTTCCCATCAAATCACAATTTTATTTCACTCACACTGCCACTTGGAACATATTATTTAATTGTTTGGAAATATTTATTCTTGTTTTTTGAAAACTTTCCTTATGGAATATTAAATCACAATATTTGCTTGTGACATATTAAGAGCCTTTAACACTTTAACACTTTTTACTTCACTTTCTCTTCAAATTCTTCTGCTTCAAAGGAAAAGCCAAACTGTTTTGTGCTTTTTTTTTTTATTTGTCTTTTGAAAAACAAATTTGCTTTGCATGCAAGTTAAGCTATGGTGTCTTACAGCTCTTGCATGCATGGCTTACAAAAGTTGAAAGAACAAATATTTTCGCCCTAAAGGTATAAAAGTTTGATTTGAGGAACTTATTCATGAATATTCATGCATATTCATTCATCAATTGCATTGGAAATGTTTTGCAACAACATGACATGCAAACAAACACTGGCACCAACGAAAACTGATGCCAGCAAATGAAGTTGAAAAACTGTGAACAGGTAAAGGTTTTGACAGTCGTTTGAATGGAAAATATCTTGAAGAAGAATACAAATTAGAAAAATATATCGAGGAAACAGAAGAGGTGGAACAGTGAATTTTTAAACAGCTTGGGAACTACACACATTCTTTGTTTATTTGTAAGAGAAAAAAAAAGTCCGACTGCAGAAAATAGTGCTCGAGAGGACACTCTAGTATTCGGTAGACAAAACAGACCTTTAGAAAAAAAAAACTATTGTTATAGTACGATACTTGCATCGATGTCCAGGAGCAAAAAGATCTTTGAATTCTGATTCTCTTAAGGTTAAATGCTGAATATAACGTTCTTAATCCTATTTTGAATTGTTAAAGAACTATGACTATGAATCATTCTCATAATTAATACAACTACTGGCCTACTTTGTAGGTTTTTTATATCCCTAAAGTGTTATAAAAATACGTACAAAAAAAAACCATTTAAAACATAGACATTTAAGTCAACAATAGTTACTGCCAAGTCACCCACAAAATTAGTCTCGTTTAATAATGTCTCCTCCTATCTTTTGTGTTCACTGAACATATTCAAATCCCCAGACTATATTCAAAACTATAAAACTGAAAGAAAATGTCTCTTTGTCCCACTATATATGTATGGGGGTGTGTGTGTATGTGTGTGTAATATATGAAAAGAAGGTTATGACAAAAGTAAATGGAACATATGCCTCTGGTATGTGTTAACATAGGCTAAATGGATGATTTTTTTCAAAAACTCTCATTCAACAATCGTCATAAAATGTAGAACGCAAATACAAAAATAGGTTTGGGAGTGGATTTAAGTAAGTCAATTGAAATTATAAAATTAAGAAAAAAGAATTATGAAGAGCTATTCATTTAAATGGTGTACGTTGTCGTATTTAAAATGAAATTCATTTAAGTTTTTTGAATTTTTCGAGGATAAAAAGCGTACAAAGTAATTTGCCTTATCGCTAAATGTCATCTCTTTAAGAAAATCTTCACATCAATTTTTGTTTTATTCTCAGAGAGTTTGCCAAAAGACCAATGAAGGAAAATCGCCAAAGAAATATTTTTCCAGATTTCGTGTTTATGCCAGATATTTGCATCTGGATTTTGAATAAGCCAACACACTACCAACTACAGAAAACCAACTTAGATCCCATCTTAGATACTCAAAATTAGATCCTATTCATACATGCTCATAGGCTGAGAGAGTTCCTTGCAAAAGCTTTTGCAGAAATCCACATCGACAAGAAGAGAAAGCCAATTGGAATATTTTCAGTGGCATTGTTTATATTGTTGGTCATCTCTTGGGGGCCTTCGTATGATCTGTTCTAATTGCCGCGAACTTAATGGGACATCCTTATAGCAACAATGGCAATATCTTGTCTAGTACTTTATATGAATTCCAATATTTTCTTCTGAAATCAAAATCAGGTTCCGAGAATATGATCTGATGATTATACTCCCCGTAAGCTTTGTAGGGCATTCCTATATTAACAATGTTAATACCTAGCCTAGCCATTTGATACGCAAACAGGTTCCAAGAATTTGTTTCACTCTCACCGCCACAGAATCTTAATGTTGGGCTTGAGAAAATCGGCATTCTAAAGAAGTACACCCTGGGACTAGAGCGCCCTGACAAAAGACCAGTTACCAAGCTTAGTTTGCTACTGGATAGTCCAATGCATAGCTTAGATATATTCCCAATGCAATTCTCAAATATATGATTTCCTCCTTTTATCTTTCTTACTTTACAGAAGAGTTCTGGTTCTAACAGCCAAGTGGAAGCCCCTGTTCTCCCAAGCCTATTAGCTTCAGCATCTTCACACAGCTCGATACTTTCTTCGAATAAACTTCATAAAACTTGAGTGCTCTAATTGCTGTTTGACTGTCCATTAGTATTGCTATGTCCGCTTTGTTGTACCTTTTAGCCAAGCTAAATTGCACACGTCCCACCATTAACGGGTTATAACATGAATTATCAGTAATACAATGTGTTATATGGGCCACCGAGTGAAATTGCTTGTGAAGGCAAGCTACCCGCTAACCTAACTCAATCTTTCGATGACATATAGTTCTGCTTGGAGTCTGCAAGTTGTTCTATGTTCTCATTCTGTCTGTGTGTAAATACTTCTACCGCTGTTACCAAGTACTTTCTGCAATTTGCATACCAACTCGTTGGTCTGCTAATGTACGGCAGTTATAGAATCTGGAGAGAAGAAAAAATTTTTTTTTGTAGACCTAAAATTTTTTTATTGTTAGACTGGCTTTGAAATGTTATGTCAAGATGTGGAGGGGGGAGTGGGGGCTGTATTTAGTACTTTGTATGTACAGAATGGGATTGATTTTAGTGGAACACACAATGCACCTTACGATGGTCACTGAACATTCCAATGCAATTTAAAACACAATTTTACAGGCCAACTAAAGTGGGACAATATAATCAGCTTTTAAGTTCGCTCATGATAGAAATTTATAGAATTTCTTTGAATCATAGTCAACAATTTCTGGAAGCGGTTGTAATAAATTAAAACTTAACCATGTTGGATCACTTAGATTCTGATTAAATGTTCTTCATTAAATTTTTTTTGGCAGCCTTTTTATTTTGATTTAAAACAACTTTCCATGTCACTATGTTTTGATACAAAAACTTTATTGATTTATATTGAAAAACCATTTAAAGTACATTATTTTTGTTTTTTTTTTAATTGAAAATGTCCAAATAAAAAAAACACAGGATTTTTTTTGTTCAATACTTATTAGCAATATTACCTTGCCTGTTATTATTTATAAAACCAAACAAAATTGAATTTAAAATTGATTGATACTCGAAAAAAAAAATAAAGAAGCCAACAAAAAAAAATGTTTACATAAATAATTGAATACGAGAAATGTAAGCAAAAAAACAAATATAAAAGAAAATTAATGCAAATGAGAAAAAAACAAAAATTGTTTGAAAAAAAAAAATTCAAAAACAAATGCGACAATAGCCGGCAGCAATTAATGCCAGACAAGATAAGAATGAACAGCATTTGAAAGGAACATTTTATTCACAATAAATTGGTTCATGATCAAAAAAAAAAAAAAAAAATGAACTCAATAGAATTTAATATAAAAACATAGTGATTATTCATTTATATGTTGTTAAAATGAAATTTTAATAGGCCTCTGGTTATCCTGATTTATTTTAATTTTTTTTTGTTTGATTTTCATATCATTTGTCAATCAATCAGTGAATTTTTCTAATAAAGATTTTAACACAGAATAAGAACATGCTTGTCATTGAGTAAAATATCATTTGTTGCAATAATCTTTTATTAAACAGATCAGGTTTATGGTGTCTCTTAATTTCTCACTTAGTTTTTGGACGCCTTCATGAAACAAAAGCACCCATTTAGGCCAGCATTTATCGCCACTGTACCACAATCAATATTCAACCCTAGGATCATACATTTTCTAGAGAAAACTAACCAAAGTCCATAATAAATCTTGCAATTAATCTTTATATTACAAAGCACGATCAAAGATGTTGCAAAGTAGGATATTAACAATCTCCATCTCTTTATGATAAAAGCGTGACACTGACACATACCCACATAATGGATCATTACAAGCCTTCAATTAGTATTATAAGCTCGCTCCTGATACCACTTATGTTGCGTGTGTTAATTTTATCCATGAGTGGCATGATCTGTAGTTTAACGTCTATTGCGGACAACAGAATTTTAAGAAACTTCTCAAGGCAATTTTACTTACTCTTAAAGTTTTTGCCAGAAATCTGCTGATATCTCAGATATCTTAGCTTGAATTCTCTTGCAATTGACCTCACTTGCAATAAGCCAGCACACTATATACTAAACACTGACACAAGAAGTGAAAATAAGTAACCTTTTAAAGACAATCTGAGATTAAGCCGCTTTCAAAGAGCCAATAACTTCTGCCTAGAAAATATTGCAGTTGTCAGGTATTCTATAAGAAAGTTTCTTATCAGAATCCTTAATAAATATACCACAGACTACTCTGCCGCATATCTTTAACTCATGAGTATAAACCTCTGGATCTTCAGAATAATTCTTCTTATCTCCTAATTGTCTCCTCTTAAAGCGACAGTCATCTTTAATTTCTAAATATTCCTTCATTTACTCACACATCCCTGTCTGTTATCCTTGTTGTTTTGAATTCGTTTCATCCTTTTCATGTATAATTATTCAAATAAATGCATAAAACCCATGTGAATGAATGTTAAACTGTGAGAAGGAATCTCGTCTGTTATTTGCTACAACCAAACAAAATCAAATCAAATGCAGCAGCGGCAGCAGCTTACAAATCTCCGAAAACGACATTCAAATAAGATTGCCATCATCACGCTATTATTGAATTACTACTGCAACGAGTTTCTCTAACCGAATTTTTAATAAAATCTGTCTTGTATACAGCAAAATTGCTTCAAAGTCCTTTGCAATACTGATAAATTGACAGAAAGGATTGAAATGCAGATGAAGTAAGGAATTGATTGTCCCCTTGGACAGAACCAATAGATTCTATGATTTTGGAAAATGTTTTGCAAAGAGACTTTACAACAAGAATGAATGGAGTAAGAGTGGCAGTTGCGTACTCTTTTAGAACAGGGACTATTTTGTAGTATACAGATGGGTGTAGAAAGGATCTTGATAGAGGAAAAGGAGTTTTTGGAGTCGTTTGAGAAATTCGTGTGTATCTTCCAGGCGTAAATCTATGCCATTGAGAGATGTTCTCAATTTAACACGAACAGAAAGTACAAGACCAGGACAGAGAAATGCTATCTGACAGTCAGGAAGTTATTTCAGCTCTCTGCTCTTATGATGTTGAATCGAATATAATATGGTACTGCTAGGTAGGGATCTGCAGAGTACAGGTCATGTATTAATCCTTCGCTATAAGCAAGTAAACGAGTTAGTTCAGAACCTTTTTGTGGGAGCGGATTTTTGGAAAAGGATGATAAGGAGGGGCAAATACCACTCTTATACTAAGTAGGTTTGAGTCAATCAAAACATTTGTTGGAAAATTACAACAAAAGGATATTTTAGTCATGCATTAGACTGACTATCCAGGAATTATCTGAAGATGCCAGGCGGTCTTTTGACAGACCATTGTAGACTCAGAGTAAATGTATTTGAAACAAATTTTAAAAATTGTTCTTAAAGTCCTTGTTCCGGGTAATGTAAACACTATGGAAGTTCTCTCTGTACAAAAAGCAAATTTCAGTTGAAATTATCATCGATACTCTATGGATTTTATTTTCCTACAAAATCATCACTTAATTTGTTTATCATCTTAAGACAGTTGCAACGTATTTACTTACATTCTCTGCTTTTGATTATTAACTTCACTATGAAATCATTGCATTGAGAATGTAGCAAGGATCCTAGTGGTACTTATTAAATTGTTTACATAGGAATAGTTGAAGAGCAAAACAGCATGTAAGTTAATAAATAATTGCAAGCAAAGGTAAGAATTTCTAATATTTTTAGGGTGTCTCCAGCAAAGCAGCAATTAGGAAGGCAATTACAAAGAGCATAACACACACACAGAAGCCTTAGAGCGAAACAATGGCATGGAATGGACATAATGCATGGACATAACCAGCTCTATAGGACATAAAATACTAGGGTTAGTAGAGTGCATAGTAATTGTAATGCTAAACAAATAGCTTGGAAACAAATAAAGTCGAAAAGGCTTGGAAATCCTTTGCATGAACATGCTTTCTTATAATGACATTGCATTTCTTCTTTCATGTATTTTTCAAATAAATAAAGGATTGTAGAATTAATTCTTATTTGGTTTTCAATTACTTTACTTTACCGCCCAAAAATCTGTTTCTTTCTTGTTTTTAAGCAATTTGCACTTGAAAAACGTATTTTTCATTTTTTTTATAATGCAACAGATTGTCTTGGTTTTCTAGCAGAATAATAAAAAAGAAACTTTTTATAACATTTTTATAAACTCCTTGAAATCCTTTTAGCTGCCTTAACTGTTACTATTTGCTATAATGTCTTCATAGTTGATCTCTTCTTTTCCATTGCAAGCCACATTAAAATTGTTATAAAATTCCTCGTCAGTCTGTAGTCTGATGAAGACAATGTAGAAACGCAAATGTTTTGTCTGCTTACAGCCAGAGTATATAGAAGAAGAAGTCAAAAACTTTTAAAAGAGCACTTTTGTTTTAAGGAGGTAGTAAATTCGTTGAATTATTTTATTCATCTCAAAAAAAAATGCTTAAAACAATGGCTATAAGCATACAATAGCCAGCAGCATTAAGGAGTGAGAAATTTCTAAAAAAAAAAAATAAAAACTTTTTAAAAATAGTTTGCCTTTTAAAATACTCACAACAGATTTCAGTGGCTTTTAATATTCCACGCTTTTTGTTTTTTTAAATTTTAATTAACACAAGTTGTGGCCAGTCCAGATAATATTTTATTTGCTCTACCTGAAGGCAGATATTGAAAGTTTGATTTTTTTTTTTGGTTTTCTTTAAAAATTTTTTTAATTAAAGTTTCTTAAGGAAAGTATTCTAATCGCTTAATTTACTTAAAAACAGAGACAGAAAAAAGTAAAGCACATGCTTTAGTTTACTAGAAAAAAAATCCCTTTAAAATCGCCGCAATTTAAAGCCAAGACTTTATATCTTTAAAATCAATTTTACTGTGAACCTCTCTCTCTCTCTTTCCGTCTCTCTCTCTCTCTCTCTCTCTCTCTCTCTCTCTCTGTTTTGCTAATGTCATTCCCTTTTGAGGCATTCAATTAAAACTTGATGTTATTTTGCAGTTTAATTATGCAAAATATTAACAAAACACATTCAACTTTTTCCTTGTTTTTTTTCCATATTCGTACAGGATATAAAAGCGCTTAAATAATGCAGGAGGACTTTATTAACTTATAAACGCATATGCCCACATAAGCATGCATACAGAATATTTAAAATATCCTGCACATACTGAAAGGGTAAGCTCTAGAGAAAATATTTGTAAAAGAAAGTGTTACCCTAAGTACTTTCTTTGTTGTGTAAACAAATACATGCTTAAAGTAAAAGTTCACATTCAGTGCACTTACTGTGTGCTGACTTTGGCTGTGTCTATAATCTAAGGCGTGGAAAAAAAAATTACAAAAAAAAAAAAAAAATTGTGAACAAATTTATCAAGGTATATTTAAGTTAAAGAATAGGTTGGTGGAACTATCAAATGTAGTGTCTTTAATAAATGCATCCTACAAGGGAGGAGTTTAGACACTAATAATCAATTCTAATCGGTTATTTAACTAAAAAACCAAAATTTATTACTTTTGAGCCACAAGATGAAATTTTTTTTTGATGTTTGTTTTTTTTTTGCTGTTGTCTACTCCTGATCTTTTCAAAAATATTCCTCTTTTTTCCTTGAATATTTTGCCCTTATGTTATCCTGTAATGCATCCACTTTCATGCCTCTAAGTTTGAATGACCAGGACTGTTTAAAACAGACTTCAATTACTGCCTTTAAATCGATTCTTAAAGGTCCTTTGAAAATGCTTCTTTTTTGTTTCGGCAAAAAACTTGTATTTATGATTGCTTGTGTGCATGTTTAAACAATTAAAATTGGATTTCCATATACAACATGTGTTCGATTTCTTCTTTGCTTTTATTTCATGTCAGTCAATTGGAAATCTTTAGCACTCTCTAAGGAATTTAAAGAATTTTTTTTCCTCTTCGTTATCTGTTATCCGTTCTTCTCTATAGAATGTTGTAGAATATTTCATTCATGGTTTTTATTTCTTTAGAATGCCTTCACTTGCCTTTTTTTTCTTGCTAAAATTGTTGTAAAATGAAGTTTTCTTTTATTTTTTTGCCTGAGAAAAACTCAAAAAGGCGTATGAATTTAATGAAACCTTCTGGGAACCATGAAAATACTAAGCTTTATGGCTGCCAATGGTTTGGATTTTTGCCTTGCAATTGCTTAAAATTTAAAGGGAATAAGAAGAAAATTGTGTTTTTTTAATATTAAAAGGAAGAATTGCCTTCGAAAGTCTACAATTTGTTTTTCATACATATTGAACACTCATACTTGAGATACAAGGAAACACTTTTTAAAGAAACTTTTTATTTTTTTGATTGGAATGTCGATTATTGGTGGCGTGATAAGGCTAATTGACTTTCCAGAAATCAGGAAGTTTCCGCAAAATATTTTTTTTATTTCATTTTGTTGGAGATGGAATTTGAATCGTAGATTCATGTATAGCAAGCCAGACACTACCTTCTAAACTATGGCAACTATGAAGTCTATACTCAAATCGATATTCAAGTTTTTACTGAAACCTGTACTTAAGGCCTACACTGAAGTTGATACACAAGGCTTTACGCTAATCTAAACTCCTAGTCCAAATCCAAGAGAGCTTACGACCAGTTGGCTCTGAAAAGGACGAATATTGAACTTCCTCCCAAAAAGGATTTTAAATTTAATAGATTTCCCATAATATGGCCCCTATTGCTCTTGAGAATGATTGTGTTTTCTTTTAAAGGAAACTTTTTTTGTCCATGTATTCATCTCTGAATTGTGTTTATTTCTTGCTTTTAAGATTATTGCAATTGAATCGTAAACGTAAGGTTCTTTAAATCTTATTTCATAAATCATAATAAAAATGCTTTCAATAAAAGTGGTTTTTCAATTCTGTTGCTTTTGTTGTAATGCATTTTTCTTATTTTCATTTCCTTTCCATTTATTTACTTCTTCTCGCTCTCATCTTATTACATCGTAAGTGTAACAGTTTGCATATTTGTCATGCCATTTCCGTTAAACGGTAGTGTCGACACCATTAAACGTAATGGCAATATAACATTCAGGTTCTTCTTAAAAAAAAATTTAAAAAAGGTATGCTTATATGGGGTGTGTTTAAAATACCCCCTTTTGTGTTTAACTTTAGTAATTTCATAGTTTTAGAACGTGAGGCAATAATATCATATGAAATCATTTCACAGTTTTATAATCTGAAATGACGAAACACATTCATTCATTCATTCTTGCTGTAATAAAAGCATAAAATCTTCAATTTGCTAAAAATGGCTGTAAACGTGTGAAAAGCTATGCAGTAAAGCATGTTTTATTGAGGAACCCAAAAGGCAAAGGTGATAAAATGTTGAAATCATTTATACACTGAACTTTTAATCCTTTCACGTTCTACATTTCTCTCTTTCGCTCACTTTCTCTCTCTCAAAGTATTTAAAAAACAACAATTTCTTATTGCACAATGTATGAAGACATTACAAACATACTTTCCCATATTTCTTAGAAACATTTCTACATACCTTTACGCCTTAGCGTCTACGCTTAACTCTTAACATAATACATCCATTAAAGTAAACATTTTCTTATCTTTCCACCCCGTGTCATGAATTGGCAAATTTACGTTGACAATACAATGCAGGTGAATACTTTCATTATAAGCAATTTAACAATTGAAGAGAACTTTATATCACACACTTGCAGTAACAAAATAAATATACCACACGCTGAAAACTTTATAAGCAAGAAATTTTTTTTTATGAAAATTTTCAAAAATTTTTAAATTTCATTTTGAAAATGCTCGCATTCCAACAAATTATATGATTGAGCTGAAATTTTCAGAAAGGTTGTAGCTAAGGCTACTGAAATTCTGTTGAAAGTTTTAAGGATATTCATTAAAAATTACAAAAGTTGGTCGAATATCCTTTTTTACGACCAAAAAATTTTACACAAAAAATTATAAAATTTTTCAGTTTTCAGCAGATCTAAAGGCAGATTCAATAGATTTGAAAACTATTTATAATTTTTGTAAATACATTTTCCTACTGGAATAGATTACAACAATCGAAGAGGAGTTTTTCAGAGAATGTGTTCCACATAATTCCTACAATAGAATATCCTGGAAATCATTTTAAACCGCAATTGTTTTGTTTTTCAAGTGCCTTAATTGCATTAAAAATTAAAGTTAAATTCAACAATACATAGTAAGAGTCCTATGTATTGTTGATTTTAAAGACACATTTGCCATTATAAATCAACGAGATTTTAGAAGGAAAATAAAAAGCAAACAATTTTAAGTCTGATTTATTACGCACCCCACTTAGTCATACCATCTTCTCTACAATACAATACGCGAAGACAAACATGCTATGTTGTTGTCTGCATATGCATAAATTCTAAGCCGCTAGGAAACAGTAAGTAAGTAAAATAAAAAAAAAGCTTAGGAAATGCAAGATTTCATATCCTGTTGTTGTTTTCCTGAAAAAAAAAAACGAAGTTGCGATTCTGAGAATCATGAGAATTATTGTTATGATGTCTGACGGCTGGAGGCATTCTAAATATTGCCGTTTTAAGCGAGGATGTCAGTTTATGATGCAAAAGCAATTGTGCTAAGTAAAGCATTTGAAAATTAAGGAGGAACAAAGCTTACTGTTCGTTTTTTTTCCTTAAATTTTAAATTATTTTAAAGGAAATTAAAATGTATTGGCGTATATCATTATGCCAGTATTTATGGCTTTTCATATTCATTCTTTCAATTAAATTTTTCGTCATTTTTTTTTAAATTTTTACTTTGATTGTATCGAAGGCTAATAATAACTATTCATGTAGAAATCACAATTAACTTTTGTGAGTTTAATTTCAAAAAGGCTTTTATTCATAGGTTTCTTCCTGATAATATTGCTGTGTGTATTGTTTTGCAAATGAAATGATAAAGACTTTTATACATGAGCCTCTATTATCGTTAATCTGTTGTTAACTATCAAGGTAAGAGTATAATACAAAATACTACCTGGAATTAATAGACCAGAAATAATGTTAAATTTATGAAAAACATATTCATACTAGCAGTTCACTACACAATTATGTACAAAGAAAAATTATTTTCAGAATAGCAAATGGAAAATACAGTTTTAAACATAGTTTCCCTTAACGTTCAGAAATAAAAAATTCCTTATTTTAATAAAATACTCAACTTAAAGTCGTTGTTTTGCCCTTTTTTTTCATGCAATTTCATATTTCTATGCCTTGTTTGTTTTTATTTATCTCGAAGGGATACACAGAATACTACTCGTTTGAAATGGAATAGAGTTGTCCTTTTCAAAATTATTTTTAATTGTTAGTTTTGGCATTCTGCCCAAAATGTGTGGATTGCTCACCCAAATCATACAAAACATTGTGGAAGTTAAAAAAAAACTGTCTTCTACCAACAAGGGAACTTAAAAGGAACAGGAAAAAATTATAAAAATTCAGGATCTTTAATGTTTTTAAATTCAAGATTAAAGTTGACTTACATAATTGATCGTACAAACCATTAGTCAGGATTATGACTTAGCTTCTCACACCACTTACATATGTTGTGTGTGACAATTTGTTCCATATGTAGCGGGACCTATAGTTTAACGTCGATTGCGGACGATAGATTTTTGGAGGAACTTTTTCATGACAATTTTATTTCACATTCAGAGTTCTTGCAATAAATCACCAGAGAAATATTTTCTTACATTTCGTTTCGTTGGAGATGACCTCACGTCTAATAAGCCAACACACTAGCCTGCTAGACTACAGCGTTCTGACTATCAGATAGTCCTTCTCTAAAACTTGAATTGAGCATAGCTTTCGATAATAAAAACTTCTATTTGATGAAGATGCCTTTGTGTTCCGTTATAGGCTAGTTATAGACTCATTATGTTCCTGTTCTAAGATCCGTACATTACAAAATAGTTCTTCTGTGCCCCATCAGATTACTCCTGATTTCTGCTGATTACTCAATTACTAAGTCGTGTTTAAAACTACTTCCCAAAATCATAAACCCTACTGGTTCTGTTTAGGACACAGTAAAATAGAGTGTTGTCTGCCAATTTATTCTTTAGATTCTGAAGCCTCCTAATGAATTTCATGCTAGACTTGTTTCCTATTAACCTAATCATAGTCTTCAAAACGTTGTCATTTACCAATAGAGTCACCTACACCGCTATAGAATAGGTTCTCATTGTTCCTGTAATGCCTAACACGCACTAGTCTCTATATACTGCCTAATTCCATTGAAGCTGTTTTCAGATTTATTTTATGTGGCCCCAGACAATAGCCCTATATAGGTTACATTTGATCTGCACATTATGATCTACTGCCATTGCATATACAGTTCCCGAGTTTCATACCCAGAACTATTTTTGCAAGCCTGCTGCATACCATCATGGCATGTCTGGCCTTTTCTGGGATGTTGTTTATATGAGTCCTTCAATTACTCCAATAAATAATCAAAATTATGACCAAATATGTTGCATAGCATAAGGGTTCTTTGCTAATCTTTTGAAATATACAAACATATGCTGAAAGCATCAGAATATGCCAAAGAAAAATATGCAAATTTCTTTGAAACTTTTTATATTTCTTTCTGTTTTTCTTTTTTATTTCGACTTTTCCACAATTTTCTTATTTAATGACTTTATTTTTTTTGCGATATCAACTTAGCTTTGCTTGTAAACACAACCAGAGTAGCCATTATATTTAAGTGTTCAAATAATGTGCTGTTGCTCCCTTTTGAGTACTCAATACAGTCATTGTGTTACTGTGTCCATGCTAAACTTATTTTAAAGTATTTGAATAATGAGGAGTTGTTGCGAGAACAAGGAAGATAAAAGCAATACAAGGAAAGATTATGGCGTATTGTTGTTTAGGGGAATGCACTTAACACTTGAGCAGTAGTTTTTAATAGGAGGCGTAAGAGAATTTTAGGAAAGTATGCTTTAAAAGGAATTAAAGGATATTAAAGAAAGGAAATATTTTCAATAAATCCAACTAAAGGACTTGAAATTCAAACGTTTCACGCCACTCCTGTATAAAATTAACATACACAACATAGTGGTTGGATAAGCTAGGTTGTAATTCTGACTAAATTGTTATAATGACCGAATAAGTAAGTTAAGTACGCAAATCCTTTGAGTTTCTTACTGCCTACAAAAACATGTCTAGCCTTTTGCCTTCACTTTAACTTAATGATTGATGTTCTGTTAATACGCCTTTAAGTATGCAAAAAAGAAAAACTCGTCTTAATTATTCCATTTTTTTTTCCTTTTTTTATAAGAATTATTACAGCTTGAGAAATACTTAGAAAAAAGTAATAAAGCTATAAGGAATTTCTTTTGCTTTGATAGACTTTTCATAGCCTAGCTGCGCAGCCCTCGCCCTGGCATATGTTAAACTTAATGTACTTTTTTAATGGCCTTAATAAGTTGGTTCATATTTCGTATTTATGGCATTTGTTTAAATATCCCTGTGGCACAAACAATTTAAAAATAAAATAATATGAAAATAAAATAAATAAAATTTCTTAACATATTTTAAGGGGCTTAACAAACTATCCTTTAAACAAATCATACTCAATACCAAATTCCCATACGATTACTATTGATTCTATTGATTTTGTTTGTGAAACTAAGAATCTATGGTTTAGTATATCAACAGTGTTAAATTGTAACAAAGTTACCTCTTAACTATATGCCAACAAAATTGCTTATTGTTTCCCCACCTAAATATATGCTTTAAATTTTCAAACTTAATCGTTTGGCTTCTATTGCTAAAGCAGTTTGTGTGGCATAACTTACAAAGAGAATGAAAGAGGAAGAGTATCTCTGTAGTTACTTGTTAATTTTGGAGGATTTGTTGCATTGCTATGAAACTGCAAAATGTAATGCAGATAATGTTGAGTGTTGTTTACAATCTTGCAAATTACTATCAACAAATTGCTTAGAAATCAAGATAAAATAAAATCCGAAAGTGTTAGAAAAAATATTTCTATAAGACGAAATAAATTTTAAACCAAGTTTTACTACGAAGTGTATAGTAACGCTTACTTAGTAACGACTTAGTTTATTTTAATTTAAGTTCATTTAAAATTAAATTATATTACATCACAGCAAATATATCACTTTGTTATCCACTTTGAAAGTTAAATTACATGGCTTGGTGGCCATTTTAGTTGGCTTTACAATTATAACAGAATATCACGTATCGTAATTAAAAATTACATGCCAGTGCATGTTACATAGTAATCGTTTATCAGCAAGTACATGCAAGTTTCATGGATCAAGGATTTTTTTTTAACACAAATTGATTACAAAGGTGGGGAATACAGTATCATGGAATTTAGAACTTAATTATTTCGAATTAAAATATGAAAATAACACATAATTTGCAAATAATTTTCATGCAATAATTGAGTGGCTTGTTTGATAAACGATTATTTAGAATTGTTTGTTGTAATTATAATAAATACTCGATACAGCATGTAATATTTAAAATGAAAAATATTAAAATATTATAATAAATACCTGGGAGCATTTATATCGATGGGTCGAAAGTGATTGCCAAATAATACTGTCATCTGTAAAGAGTAGATAAATTTAGTAATTAGTGAAGGAAATTTGATAATGAGAATAAAGAAATTGAGTTGAGATAGAGAATAACCTTGCGGTACCCAGAGTTCATGCAAGACAGATCCTAATAATATAATATTCTCCTGTTCTAGCTGATATATGCTCTCATTTATTATATTTAAAGAGAATATAAAAAAAACAGGATAAAAACCAAGTACGTACTACGAAAGTAGGTAAGAGAAGCTGAAAATGTGGAGGATAGTTTCACTTGGAAATCACTGCCTTTCAATTCCCCCTAACAAAGGAGCGTTCTGAAGCTTCTGGGTTGAAACCATTTAGACTGAAAATGTAGTAGTAGTAGTAGTAGTAGAGACCCACGCACATCTGCTGTAACACAATGCCGGGCATATACCTTCTTCGCTCCTTCACATGAATTAACAAAAGAGGATTAAGAGCTTATTTTAAGCAAAGATTACGACGTAGCTTCTCATACCACTTATGTTGTTTGTGCTAATTCTATACATGAGTAGCGTGACTATAGTTTAACGTCGATTTCGGACGACAGATGATTTTTGAAAAAATTTTCAAAGTAATTTTATTTACTGTCAGAGTTATTGCCAGAAATCTGCTGAGAGTTAGTCGACGAAGAAATATTCCTTTTATATTTCATTTTGTTGAAGATGTCTGACCTAGGGTTTGAACTGTGGTCTCACGTAAGCCAACACACAATCAACTAGATTACGGCGACATCAAACTACAGCATGCCATAATAATAGAGGCTTCATTGATCTCTAGTTTGGTAATAATAATGGATGCGGAGGTTTTTAATTAAACTACAGAGCCTTTATGTATGCTATTCATTATAAACAAATTTTGCCGGTACTCTGGTGAGTATATTTAATTTATTTTTTATTATTAAAAACAAAGAAACATGGGCTAAGAAGTTTGGTTTGTTATTTAAAGAAAATAAGAAAAATAAAACCTAGTTTTTCTCCTTCATATATGCACTACCACCACCACATTGTTATGCGCCTTAAAATATGCAATAGTTTTTTCTTTTTCTTCTATAATAATATCAATGTAAAAATACTATTCTTTGTGTTTTTCAAAAAAAAAGTTGCAGAGAAAATATGAAAGAAAAGCTTGGAAAATAAATGAAAATGGAAAATATTTTACATACGCAAATGCATGATTGCTTGTAAACAATGCAATGATATATGTTAGCAAAAAAAGAAAATTATTATTATTGCATAGATACCGAGCTTGCATGCTTTTTTTCCCTTAACAAAATATTTATTTTCGTTAAGCATTTTTTCCCAATTGTTTTCATATTTTTCCAGGGTTTTTTACATGAAAAAATTTTTAACGAAAGAAATATCAACTGACAATATAAAAGTAGGAATAAATCGGCTTATGAGTGATAATAGATGTATGTAGTAAGTAAGAGCGTTATATAGCTACTGCATCAAGAGTAGCAGTAACGTTTCAATGGGTAGTGCAAACTCCCTGTATTCTTATGTAGTTAATCATTTAAATTTGAACGTATTTTATAAGTTTCAATATAATTAAGTTGATATTTTTCCTTTACGGTTACTTCAAATTTATTCAAATCCTTTTGAGCTAAATTGTATCCTTTACGCTCTGTTTTACTTCATTATAAGGATTCGTTTAGTAAATGTTTGCATAATTTTCTACTTAAAATCTAGGTTTTATAAGAGATTTTTTTTATTAATTTTCCTTTTTTTCACGTTCTAATTTAAAAAATTCTAGATATGAAAGTATCTTTGCTAAACCAAAAATCTGTGTCCTTTTTATTCCTTTTCAACCCATATAATTTGCTTGTAATTTCGTTGTTTTTTTTTGGGATTTTGTTGTGGTAATAGTTTTTACTTTTAAATAAAATTGAATTAAAATGTTAAAGGAATAAAGCAGGCGAAAGAATCCTAAGCGTAGAATATTATACCACAAGAGGATATTTTGTATTACAATTATAGAGGCAACAGAGGATACATTTCTTAACTTTTCCTCACTTCTTTGTTACAATTTCTTTGATAAAATGATAATTAATGAATATTTCAGTTACAATTTGTTAACCTCAGAGTACCTTCCCTTCTATCTGAAAAAGCACTTGCATTAAAAATTATGTGTCCCTTGTCCCATCTTCTGAAAAACGAAGTATAATTGCTGTATTAGGCAACTTCCTCAAGTAATGCGAACACAAAAAAGCACACTCTATAGTTGCAACAACAAAAATTATGTTAAGTCCTTAACAATAGCATCTCAGCTCTGTGTAGGATTAAATAACAGAAAATCGTACAATAAAACCCAAATTTCTAGAACAAAGAACACAAAGCATTTGTTTACATTGTGTAGGGTTTTAATTCAAGTATTTTCGCCAACATATATCTCTCCTTACAAATTCTTTTTATTTCATTATGATGCAATATTCGTTACACTTATTAAGTTGTTTGATTCACTAAACGATTACAGCAAGTGAAGGGAGATTTTGGTGTGTGTTTAAAAAACTACTGTGGATACTGCATCTAAGAGAACTGACAAGCATTGGGATCCATACTCACAGCAGCTGATTGAGCCGACTTAACTAAGTAAGGAAAGTTAAATTAGTAGGACAGTGAAATTATTACTTTCTGAGGAAGTTTAAAACATCTATTACCGATACAGGAAAATGAAAAAAAGTTGCGTTACATCTCGTGCGATACTATCTTCGAGTATCTTTTCGTAGTCGCCATGTATAGTTCACTCGAAAAGGCTACAATTCCGTATGCAATGGAAGTGTCAAGTAAGTCAGTTGGCGCGCTGCCTTGTTGAGTATTAAGAAGGAAGATATTTGTGAGAAAGACTTTCTAATAGCCAGGCGATTGTCAGTATATGAGTACCCAAGTGTGATTACATACCAGGTAACAACATACCAGACCAGATGTAGCACAATCATCCTACTTTCAGGTACATTTTCTAATTTGGAATACAATTGAAAAGACGTACAGTTATGACGGACAATGCAGTTAAAGATTCCATAGTCAATATTACATTTGCAGCTCTATTGATTTGACTAGATGTTATAACTCTTTAGTTTGGACTACAACCTAGCTTTTTATATCACCTAGTCATGTCACCCATTCAATAAGTAGCGAGACCTACAAACAGTCTTCGAGCGACAAATTTTTGAGCAACTTTACATGACATTTTTATTTACAAACAGAGTTTTTGCTAGAAGACTACTGAAAGGAAGATGTTGAAGCTAGGGTTTGCACCATGGGTTTGCGTCTAATAATTCAACACTCTAATAACTAGACTACGGTATCATCAGCTTGCAGCTTTAAATATGGATTAATTAACGAGGATGGATAGTGAACGCACGTACAATCTTTTTAAACTTCAAAGGAATATGCTCAGCGTGCTTGTCGAAATGAATTGGCCCTATAGCTAATGACTTCTGCAGGAATTATGAAGACTTGGAAATATGTAGAGGCAATTGATCTTCACTTATTTACTTCCATGTTTCGTTGGTCATTACATCCTAGTTGCACACACCACCCATTATGTGTGTGTTAATTTCATGCATAAGTGCCAGTACCTATAGTTTAACGTCGATTTCGGACAACAAATTTCTAAAAACTTATCATGACAATTTGATTTATTATCAGAATTTTTACTGCGCATATGCTTAACAACATTTTGCAGATGAAGTAAGTACTCGGGGTTATACTTTGCAGATGATTATACTTAATCTGTGGAATCTTTGCACTAAGGCTAGCGGAAATGAACGATTTTCTGCCATGAACCGCTCTTGGACAATTCTCTTGAATTGGCAGACTTTCTTTACTACCTGCCTATAACTAGAGGCTGAAAATTGGTTGAATAGGTTGAATCTACAATTATAAGGATTTCTTTACATTCTCTATTGAGTTTTAAAATTGTAGAACATTTTACAATAGGATTCTGTGTTGGGTAGCAATGAGCAAATTATTATTTTTAAGCCTTTATATAAGGCTTACAGTGTGTTTCATATTTGTTTGTGCTTTTTGTTCAACGACTATTTTAATGACTATTGTATTAACATTTTGTATACAAATCCTATGGCAATAGAAATTATTGTTGGTTTGGTGTGTACGCTTTTTGTTGTTTATCCTTTTTGTTGGACTTTGTTAGCTGAATTTTGGATTTGTGTACGACTTTTGTTATCGCAACAATATTTTGTATTGAATTTTGCATAGCTTGGTTACCTTTTGATCTCAAATTGTTGATTTTGTTGCTAAAGGTAATGCTGTGAGTGATGGAGTTAGTGTTCTCTATAAAAATTTGGAATTGTTATAATTTAAGTACTTAAGCATCAATAAAGAATTTATTTTTATTGGAAATATTTACGAATAATTCACCAAAGAACATTTTAATTTTCAATAAGTTTAGCCTGAAAATCTGCGAAAGCAAGCTATTCTGACCAATTTTTTATTTGTGTTATTATATGTGAAATAAAATTTCTAACAATTGATCATTTTTATGACTCAATGCCTGTTAAGCATTATTTAAAGAAGACCATCCCTTCCTCCACTGCCCTACTGATTTCAACAAAAACTTGTACTATGAGAAAAGAAGAAAAATTTGTTAAATTACTTCAACGTTTTCCTTCATTCGATATACAATATACAGTACAGTTGAGATGATTTTTCTTCCTTATCATACAGCAATCATTCTGTTTTTTTTTTTGTTAAGACAACCACAAATAGTTGTTACAGCACAACATAATAGAACTGAAACCAGCTCAACCATATCCACCGCATAGAGAAATCTCTGCGTATTGTTCAAAAGGAATTTTATAAATGGCCTCAGTTTTCTGCAGCAGCAACAAATTTTCCAGAAGTTTTCTTGTTTTTACCACAATAATATTCTATGTGCTGTTGTTGTTGTTGTTGTTGTTGTTTTAATAAGAAAATCATATCTTTCAAGAAACTATGAAAGCGTATATGTTTGGTATTTTAATAAGAAATATTTGATGAGAGGGTTTTTCATTGCTTTGCTTTTATTATTCCTTAACAAGCTTCAAAGATATTTGGACACTTAACAGATGCCACTG